>SNQJ01S0081956.1:24434-50719 GCA_010110895.2 Picea sitchensis
GTGTTTTAATTTACATGTAATGTACAATTTTTCTCTCCTTAAATCATATATGTGGGCGAGATACCGATCCATGATGTAATTAGCTAACGAATCCGAAACACTATTAAGTTCTCTTGGAATGTGTCTATATTCAATGTAATTGAACATTCATTCGAGACAGTGAACTTGTAGGTGGAGACGTAGCAGGATAGGACTACAGATAGTGTAGATACGATTGAGTTGATAGACCATGAGTTGGGAGTCTAACTAGACAATAATGCGAGAGATGTCTAGGGAGGAGGCTTGGGTCAACAATCTGATGATAGCATGATAATTTGCCATGTTGTTGGTTGCTGGTCCTAAGTAGATACCTTCTGAACTCACCACCTCGTCAAATTGGTAAATAACCCATGCTGCCGAAGCAATGTTCTGGGTATGTCGACTAGCGCCATCCGCGAACCCAAAAAAGATAGGAAAGGAAGACGTCATCTGCACATGAAAACACAATCACATTCATGAGTGGAAACGGTAAAGAATCGAGCACACGAAAGAAATAGACACACCAAAATAAAATACAATAATGTACAAAGTACACATGCTAGGTGATCTAGGCATAGTACTTTTTAAGGTAAAGCTCGTTTCGGGGCTCTCCCAGGGAAATTCCATCATGATCTACTAATTCGTAGGCGCCTCTCTGTAGAACACGCTTCACGATGTAAGGACCGTGCCACAGAGGTTCTAACTTTCCTGTCCCCAATTTATCGTGAGCTTGGTTATAGACGAGGACTAAGTCTCCTTATGCAAAAGTTCGAGGGTGGATGGATTTGTTGTATTGACTCTTAATTTGTTTCTGATGTGCCTCATTAGCGAGAGCAGCATCACAACGTGTTTCATCCAGCTTGGATAGATACAAGAATCATTCTTCTTTGGCAGAAGTATGGGGCAGGAGTTCTACTTTCAGTTTCAGTGATGGAATCTCACACTCGATTGGCAGAACGGCTTCAATGCCATATACCAATTGGAAAGGAGTAAATCTAGTTGAAGTTTTTACAGAAGTGCGATAAGCCCAGAGAGCGGAGAAAAGTTGTAAATGCCATGATGTCTTGTTTACCCCTACCATGCATTAGATCATGGTTTTTAGGACTTTTTTGATGGCCTCAACTTGTCCGTTGTCCTGTGGATAGTAAGGGGATGAGTTTTCATTGTGAAAACCCAATTTGACACATAATTCGCTCATCATCTGGTTTTTGAAGTGTGCACCATAATCAGTGACAATGGCACATGGTACACCAAAACGAGTTATGATATGGTTGAAAAGAAACAGAGCTATAGTACGACCATCATTCAGAAAGGTAGGCGTAGCCTCAGCCCATTTGGTGAAGTAGTCGACGACGACGATGATGTAACCATGCCCCCGGGCTGAGGTAGGCTTACACTGCATGAAATCAATACCCCACTTGGAAAAGGGGCCGATGGCAATAATGGGATGCAGCGCAGTAGGGTGGGTGTGTGCCTTCCTGTTAAAGACTTGGTAGGGTGGGAATTTTTTTACGGCCTCGATGCAATCTTTGAAAATTGAGGGCCAAAAGTAGCTGGCACGTAAGATTTTTTGGGTTGTGGCCATCCCGGAAAGGTGACCACCACAGGCACCAAGGTGACAATCGTTCAAAACGCATTCAACCTCTTTGTGAATCAGACATCACCGAAGGATGGTGTCAATACCACGATGATACAAGGTGTCGTCGATGATGAGATAACGATGAGAGTGGTGACGAATGCGTCACCGCTCTTCGCGAGAAATGTTGGGCTGAAAACGTTGGGTTTGAAGGTAGAGGAGAATGTCTCTGTACCAAGGATCGGAGGTGCTGATGAGGAAGAGAGATTCATCGGGGAGAGAATCTCTAGGTTTAATGTTTTCATCGGAATGAGGGAGAGCACAGATAAGCTCTGTAAACACCAGGGATTTTTTGGCTTTGGCCTTCGTAAAATCAAGATCGAATTCTTGAAGAATAACGATCCATTTAGAATATTTTCCCCCAAGTACTTGACGTGTCAAGATGTGGTACATGGGGTTGGAGTCTGCGATCACCGTGGTGGTGCATAATAAGATGTAATGGTGGAATCTTTGGAGAGTAATGACGGCTGCCAGAGCCAGTTTCTCGATATGTGAATATCGGAGTTCAGGTCCAGATAGACTTTTGCTCATATAATAAATCACATGTTCTTTGCCATTGGGGTCCTCTTGAGCTAACACCATCACAATAGTGGAAGTGGAGGCAGCCAAGTAAAGGATATAGTCCTTTGTGTACTCCGGAGGGTGTAACAAGGGAGCATGGGTCAAAGCGTGCTTGAGAGCATTCAATGACCGTTGGGCAGCGTCATCCCAGATGAAAGGGGTGTTTTTCTTCAGTAACCACATAAATCCTTTAGTTATCTCGGCGTAGTTGCAGATGAAACGGCGAAGGAAGTTTTCTTTGCCTTGCAAACTTTGGAGTTGGGTTAAATTGGTAGGTGGGGGTAAGGTTAGAATGGCCTTAATCTTTAAGGGATCCACCCTGATCCCATCTTTGGAGACAATGAAACCGAGGAGTCGACCAGATTTGACAGCAAAAATGCACTTGTGTGGGTTCAAGCGAATACGATAGAACCGACATCGAAGAAAAATTGCCCGCAAGTGATCAATGTGATTAGATCGATTGGATGAATGGGCGGGTAGATCGTCGAGGTAAGGCTTTGTGATATGCTTGATATCGTGGAAAGCGTATGACATGGCCCACGGGAAAGTGGCACCAGCATTTTTTAGGCCAAATGGTAATTTGCGATAAGAAAAAGTTCCCCATGGGTAGATAAAGGTTGTCTTATGTTGATCAGCAGGTAAGATTTCAATCTAGTTATACCCAGAAAAGCCATCCATGAAAGAGAAGATTACACTCCCTGCACAATTATCGATGATTTGGTCGATGAAGGGCGTAGGGTAGTTGTCCTTGTGACAAGATTTGTTGAGATCTCGATAGTCAACACAAACACGAATGGTCCCTTGTTTTTTGGCAACTGGAACAAGGCTGGAGACCTATTCTGTCAAAGGGAAGGGGTAGATAAAGCCAGATTTGAGAATTTTTTCAACTTCTGCCTTTATAGCTGTGATTTTCTTGGGATGAACCGGGCGAATCTTTTGTCGAACAGGTTTCACGTCAGGGTAAGTTTTGATTTCGTGCACGACAATTGAAGGGTTGATCCCTGGCATTTCCTCATAGCTCCATGCGAAGACATTGCAGAATTCTTTAAACAAAGCGGTGTAAGAGGCCACTTCCTCGGGTGTGCAATTAGCACCAAGGTTAATGTTTTCCATGACACCTTCTTTGATTGAAATGTCAATAACGATCATAGTAGAGATGTTACCCATGTTCCCCTCAAAGAGAGTATCTTGTGTGAGGATAGGAGATTGTGGAGCATCGGTAACATCAGGAGGGAAGACAGAGCATATGTCTTGGTGAATTTCTTCCAAAGGCAGAAGAAAAGAGGATCGATGATGGTTATCATCCCAAGGTAGATCGTCAATGCTAAGAATTTCCATAATAGATTCATCAGAAGGAAAAATTTGGGAAATGTAATCAACAGCGGACGACAGGGAATCCAACCAAGAGGGCACTGAGTAGGCATCAGGTTCCAATAAATATGAATTGTTCGAAGAGGGAGAGGCAGATTGAATAGCTACGTATGTAGCCTCGACTGGGCTAAGTGGCATAGTGTCACCGAGCACATCGAATTCCAGAGGACTCGGTACAATCCATGGATAAGATGATTCCAAGGATTGATAAGGCATAGTTGAGATCATATTGATGGCGGCAATAGGATGCGCGGTAGGTGGAAGTGGTGTAGGGAAAGTACCCATAAAGCTAGAATCTTTCAATAAGCCAACACCAACTCTTTCATATGTAACTGGGTGGTCTTCCAAAAGGGGAATGTTGTTGGTAGCAGGGATGCGAGCGTCGGGTGTACAGAAATCAAGCTGATCGATGGTGACAATTTTGCCTTGATGGGGGAATTGTACACATCGAAACACCGACAAGGCGACGACAATCATAGCGTAGAACCAACTTCTTTCGAGTAGTAGGTTGTAATCGAGGGGAGCATCGACCACCTTGACATCAACGGTAATAGTTTTTCCACCCAACTGAATGGCTAAGGATTGTAATAATCCGTGAGGATGAAAACGTCATCCATCGAAAGCGCATAACATCGTAGGGGATTTGTTAAGGGCATGTGATTTTAAGCCTTTCCAACAAGCTAAGGACATGACACAAGTAGAGGCTCCCTCATCCAGGATAGTTCGGTAGATTTGTTGATTGTTAACAACAACATCGATTTGGAAAGCTAACTGGTGGGAGAGTCATGGTTGATGATCATCCAGATTAAACATGAGTTTGTTTGATGACTCGGGATCAAAAGTACCGATAGCAGCTAAGAGCATTCTACGTTGGTTGGGACAGTGTTGTAGAACTTCCAAGGCAGACAGAGCACACGGTGCTTGGGCCAAATCTTCTACAATGTTGTATTTTTGGGCAGCCCATGAATTAGGATTGAAGGTAGATTTCCAGATGGTGCTCTTAGGAGGGCGTAAGATGGAGTCAAACGAAGGTTTATCAATCTGAAGTGGCCCGGATGGAGGGCTAGTAGAGGGAGGACCAACGGAAGATGGTAACGGGTCGGATGCGGAACCATTAGTAGTCTTCAACTTATCAGGTTTAACTGGCGTGTCATATGTTGCAGAGAGAGTGGTTAGATTAACCCCATTAAACATATAAATGTGGGCAATTGTCGAGGCTTCATCATGGGATTGGTTGGAACTGCCCCCTATGGTGGGGGTTTGAGCAACCAAAGATTGTTGCTGCGAAAAAGGATGAGTAAGCACAACGGGTTATGAATTTCCCTTGAAAAGCTTGGCCACTTCATCACGATGTGGATTGTCTCAGGTGTAGTGATTGTCACCACAAATGAGACATGGGAATTTCGGTTTTCGTTATGGTTGTTTTCCGGTAGCAGGGGTTTGCGGTTGATTTTTTGGTTGTTCATTGGTATTGTTTTTCTTTGGTTTATTTCTCACTTTCTTCTTGCCCCCAGATTGTTGTGAAGGGGTTGATTGGACTACATTCACCTCAGAGACCTGAGCTTGAGGGGTAGAAGAGGGTGTAGTCAGGTTGGGAGCAGTCGTCGAAGAGGGCCGCTGAATCGTTCCAGTTGACTGGGTAGTAGATTGGGTTTTGACTGAGCCAACAACTCCATTTTCGTGGGAAGTAGACGATGGTTTGGATGGATCGTTAGTGGCACAAGTAGCATTCAGTATCAACTCGTACAGAGTACTGGATTGTGAATAGACTAAGTCTAAGTACTGAGCTCAGGCAATAGCTTCTTCCTCCGTGACTACACCACCCATGGCAACACCACGAGCAATCTGGGGTAACAATGATTTAGTGAACCATTCCGCTAACAATTGGTCAGGAATGACCTCTTTGATTAGCCTTCGTCGTCCTCTCCACTCATGAATATGGTTGGAGATATGTACGGAAGTTGTCTGATGAAGGGATGTTAATAGTTCAGTACCCGTCTCATATCGAATGGGTAGTTGGAAGTGCATGAGGAAAGACATGGCGAGGGAGTTGAAATCGTGAAAAGATGTGTGTGGTAGTTCAATATACCATTTTGTCGCGGAACTTGTACGCGTTTGTTGGAAAAGACGTAAACGTATAGAATTGTCCATGAGGGAGTTGGATGAACACCACAAATGGAAAGTCATCACGTGGTTGTTTGTGTCTTCTCCGGACTTTCCATCGAATTTTGGGATATCAGAAGGAAGTTTAGCCAGAATAGCTGGCCAAACCAGGGAATGATAAATAGGATCATTCATTAACCGAGACAAGTCTGAAAGGTACAGGGTATCTAGAAAAGGTCGTTGTCGGTTAACCTGTGGGTAATGCTAGTGCGTCATGGGGACACCAGTAAGGCCAATCACTAGGTTATGTGGATAATTATAACTAGTGGGCCCTCTTGTATGAGGTTGGTGTTGACCTGGGTACACAGGATTTGAGGTGTTTTGAGAAGTATGTGTGAGCAGAGGATAATCGGATGGGTTTTGAGGATTATAGGTTGGGTTTGGAACTTTTCCATAAGGAGGTTGTTGCGGAGTCTGAGAATTGTGTCCTGTCGAGAACTGTGGGTTCCCTGGAAAAGGGACGTTCCACGGATTAGGTGTGGAAGAAACATTTTGTCCATACGGTTGATGGTAGACTCTGGATTGAGGTTGTCCCCCAGCATGGGGGTGCCCTCCAAATGGAATTTGTCCTCCGGTGGGAGGGTACCCCCCAGCTTGAGGTAGAGTTCCCAAAATTTGAAAACCAGACGTAAATGACTGACCAGTATCGCCGAGCGGATTAGGGCCACCAAGACTGGTCCCTGTGGGTTTTTGGATAGGTGTGGAATTTCCCAGCACAACTTGGGTAGTAGTGGCTTGGCTAGTAGTGGCAGTGAAAGAATTCAGTGCTCTGTACCCAAACGGGCGTGTAGGTCTTGGTGTTAGAGGTGTGCCAATCGCAGCTTGGTTCACCACTGCGTTACTGGCGGGAATAGTGGGAATGTGAGGGACTATTGTAGAATGGGCCATCTGGAGGGGAAGAGTAGACCTTGGGCCAACAGATGGTATGTACGGACCAATAGCTGGTGTGGCTGTAAAAGCGGTGGTACCGGTAAAATGGTTTAGGGGTACGGTTTAGGAAATAGGTGCGTCAGCACCCATCCCTATTCCATAAAGATCTCGCACCATGCGCGGTGGACTTCGAACAATGTCTGTGGTGCAAAAAGGGTCATCAGCTAAAGGGTTTTGATGAGACCCAGCCGGAATGTCAGAAGTATTGACGACGACAAATTCACCAGCAGAATTCAGTTGGAGGACACATCCTTCATATCCCTCTGGAATGTGGAAAGCTTCCAGAGACTCTGAAACAATTTGAAAACTCTCTAAAGAAGTGGGAACTTCTTCCTGGGAAGTTGTAGTGTCTTGAACCTTGCTCTGTTGAGGATATTCCTGTGTAGAATGAGGGGATAAAGGGGTGTTTCCTTCCATGTTTTTTGGAGGAAGTCCTTGTAGCCTCTGCGAATGGCGTGGAGGGTCGATGCTTGCCAAAAAGAATCAGCAAAAGAGATCTATGGCCAACTACTGAAAATAAACAACATACGCTAATAAAATCTAAGAATCACAACCAAGCAAACAGGACCTTCTCTCGATGACCGTACTAGTTGGTGATGAAATCCAACATCGTGTGATCAAGTCAAGAAGGGGCGGGGCTAGGGTGGAACAGTTACAATGGTGACCTGCTTAACAAACTTACGCCTTGGTGCAAGCTTCCACACAGTAATTGTGGATTTACCCTCCAAGGAGCCCGAGTGAGTTTGACCAATGTATGCTCTAGGTATAGTGAGACTTCCCTTCACCGTCACCTTGTGTAAGACAATAAATATTATGGCCACTAAGGTTACCAATTCGCAGTCAGCCCCTGGGCGGGAACAGTCGACAGTCTGATCCAAACGTACGGGCAGGGTATCGAGCCCAAAATCAACCAAAAGGCTTCCACACAGTAATTGTGGATTTACCTTTAAGAGATCCCCATAATATGATCTTACCACCACAATCAGTTAAACCACAGAGGGTTAGTCCCCATATCTCACCCGAATGCGACCTCGTGCGTAACCCCTGTGTGAGAGGGGGATCCCAGGAAGACTTATACGATAATTGGATTTGACTCTCCCTAACTCAGGATGCTACTGTTTGTTTTGGAAAATTTGGAGAGTTATGCTCATAGCCTAATCGAAAGTACTAAGCCTAGTCTACTGTTGGTGGAGGACCCTAGAAAAGAAAAAGTTCTAGATAATTTTTAATTAGCGTTGATTTTATAGCTGTTCTTTACTCAAAGGGGTGCATGGAAGTGAAACGAATGGAATTATGACTCAGTCCCAAAAATGCATCAAGGATGATAAGCATTCATTTCTTTTCAATGAACACCTATCTAAGGGAGAGAGAGAGTTCTTTTCACTAACAGGCACTAATAAGGAATGTCCTCAAACAAATCTTCTTCAAATCAAATCCTGATGCGATGCTAAAACTTTTGAGATACCTTCTAATATGCACAATCAATCATGAAGATGCTTTTTTATTGTTTGCATATGAATAATGATTAATTCAAAATAATGCTCGTCTTGCTAATTATATTTTTGGATGAATGAAAATCAGACCAACACAAGCAAGAATCATACAAACAATACACCCTCTCGTTGCAATCAAAACAAGAAGCGAAAGAAAAGAAACAATCAAGGAAAAATAAATAAAAAATCAAGAACTTCACACCAAAAGAAATGTCGAAGAACAATAACCTTAATTAAAATCAAATGAAAAGATATGTAGACCTTTGATGACTTTCACCAGAGTTTTTCGCTCAGTCTAAAAGGAGAGAAAGACAATGCATGGGTTTCAAACTCCATATGGCAGAAAAACTCAAAAACAATAGTGAAGAAGGCTACAAAAATTCCAAACAGCAAGATGTTTGTTCTTCAAAAAGACAGATGTCAAAGTTCGAAAGGTAGAAGGATTGACTCACAAGGTGACCCAACAAGAGAAACTGTTACCCATGATTTTGGTCATCATGATGATGTATTAAGGATGGTGTACTCAAGCTCTTCTTTAGAACTTTCTCCAGAGAAAATTTACCTTTATATTTTTCCTGAAATCACAGTTTTGAGGAAGGTTCGCAGGCTACCTAAACATTTGCCTACGAGAATGCATGATTCTTGCAGGCTGCCTTAAGCCAGGGTGAAAAAAGTTCACACTGTGCCTAACTTCTAGGGTGTGAACACTTTTTAAAGAAGGGAAAAGGATGAATTCTCGAAGCTTCTAGAAGGGAATCTTCTAGAAGGATGAGATGGAATTCGAATGGTTTTCAAGTACCGGCTTTTCTGATATCTTGGGATCATTCTTATCTAAGTAACTAATTCATTTCCTCCTATATATTGAGAGGATTCTCATGGTAAAGGTTAGAAGCAAACAAGGTTAAGAAGACATTGGAGAATTTGTGAAAGATTGTGTGAAGGACTGATGCTACAACAGCTAGATAACTCCAGCAAGGTTATCAAAGGTGGTTGATCTTCTTCATACAAGTGAGCAAGTGTGTGTGTCAGAGCTAAGGGCCATCGAAAGGAGGTTTGCAACATCAAGGCTCAGGTTGTAAGCTTTGCTTTCTATCAATATAATACAGTAATATGTCCCTTTCCCATAAAGTTGAGTTTACTTTATTGCATAATTCCTTGATCATATGCATAGATTAATTGTTGAATATATTAAGTTGTTTTCACTTCAATTTGTTTGAGTTGTTTTGGTCTAGACTGCACAAGAGCATTGGAGCGAAGCTGGTACAACAAAGACCCAAGGAAGCGATCTTAAGGTATGCTCATGATTTTTGCCTCCTAGTTCATTCAACAATCTAAATCTAGGGAAAGAGTATTATTCTGTCTTGATTTGTTCTAGATCTAGGTGGATCTAGGGAGATCGGTTTGTGTCCGCACTTACGGATTTATCCTATAACAGAAACACAGAGGTAAAACCCTGAAAAAACAATTCTGGAAGGTTTATTGGCTAAAGGAAGGCTGACGCTCTGTTGCCAAAGACAAGGAGCATTATAGCACTCTGTGTAAGGCACTCAAGGAGCATTTGCACTTTGTTAACACAGGGACAGGGGCACTAGGTTCAGAATGCTCCTAAAAGTGTCAAAAATTCAAAAATTGCAGTTCAGTTTTGACAATTAGGCTGAGTGTGATGGGGTAGGGAGTCAATCAGCTCATGAAACCAATCAAAAGAGGAGTGAACCAGATCTGAAACAATCAAGGGGTGAAACAAGGTCGATGAGGAGAAATAAAAACAAGAAGTTTCTTTTTGAGGACTCCCCAATGGAGTCGCCAGTTTCTGTTGTAGGAAAATCTCCCTGCGGACAGGTAGATTGCCTCAAAGAGCTAGACCCTACTCTAAGATAGAAAGTGCTTAACATGGAAACTGACTTCCTTTCAAATCTATACAAACTAACACA
The DNA here is from genome assembly GCA_010110895.2 of Picea sitchensis. Taxonomy (NCBI): domain Eukaryota; kingdom Viridiplantae; phylum Streptophyta; class Pinopsida; order Pinales; family Pinaceae; genus Picea; species Picea sitchensis. Next base: position 34,538 of record SNQJ01S0081956.1, read on the forward strand.
TGAGAAGGAAGGAGAATAGCAGTACCTTTTTATCGATGTTTTTCCCTGCACGCTCCAAATCGAGCTACAAACTCTCACTCCTCGCTGAGTCCTGTAGACAAACAAAGTACGACCACTTCCTTCTCTATTGATATTAGCTTGAAAATAGATCTATCTATCAATGATAGGTTCATGTGAAATCAGACACAAACTAGAAAGAAACAGGCCAAGCATGTTATATTAATGAGAATAATGAAAACAGTACTTACAATCGTAGATGCGAATGCGACAGCTTCGTCAAGTCCCCTTCATCCAACCCTTGCTCAAAAGATCTAAAACCTGGATGATAGAAGCTTTATTGATCACTCTCCTCTGACTGACTATGTGTTTCCTATGAGATCATAGGTTTCATGCTAGCAATTCTTCCCCCTTTTCACCACTATAGATCCTGCTTATATAGGTTAAGAGGAGCTTAACCTCTTGAGTTATCTTTAGAACAAGTTGAGGAATTCCCTCATTGGATCAGAGATCTTCTGATGGAACCAAGAATTCAAATGCAACTACCTTCTAAACTTGAGATATCCTCCCCTTATTCTCCTCAACGTGCCAACTATTGCCTCATATTAGACAGCGTTCCCTCAAAAGGGGCATCAGAGCGCTATAGCGCTCCCTAGGAAGCTTGAGGGGAGCGCCATCACTCCAAGGGTGGATAGCGCTCCTTCTGAGGGGCAGATAAGTGTTATAACGCTCCCTGAGACCTTATAGGGGAGCGCCAGTGCTCCTAAGGCTGATGTAGGGGAGCGTTTACCTTCAAAACCTTTGTTTAAGAGCTCTTCTCAAGTGATAAAAGTTCCTTGACTCTAGTCAATAATTTTCCTCCTTCAAACCAAGTGTATGAGATGTTTTAGATTCTTCCTTAGTGTCGTCATTATGGCAGTATGTTTGAACGACATTTGTGACACTTGTGAACAACTTGCGAGACTTGCGAAAGTTGTAAGGAACATGCGACACTTGCGAAAGTTGAGAGGATCATGCGACACTTATGACACTTATCGAAGTGAGAAATATTGAGGTGTAACACCTTGGATTTCATCCAACATATTATCAATGAAAGGAATGAGAAACTTATCTTTGCTGGTTAGTTTATTCAAGGAATGAAAATCAGGGCACTTGGGCTAAGTACCTTCTTTATTTATAAAAATCACCACTAATGAAGAATATGGGTTGGTACTTGGGTGAATTACACCCACCTTTAGTAATTCTTGTACTATATTTTCTATTTCATTTTTCTGATAAAATGGATATCTGTAGGGATGTACATTGGGGGGTTGACTGCCCAAAAGGAGATGGATGCTAAGATCATTCTCACCCCTAGAGGGAGGTAAGGTTGAGGGAATCTCAAAGACCTGGGGTACTTGTCTAAGATGAGTTGTAGGATGGGAGGAACTACCTTAGAGGCATATTCAGTGACCTGGATGGCACTAAATTGAGAAATCACCCCATGGTAGCATTTCTTCAATAGCTTTTCCATCCCGTGAGAGCCGATAATTTCAGGAGAGCCTGCTTGGAGACCTTGGAGGGTATAAGAGTGAGTGTCTTGGGTGAAGCTCATATATAATTCTTGATAATCCATTGTGATTGGCCCCAGAGTGTGAAACCATTCCACTCCTTATACAATATCACAACCACCCATGGAAATAGAGAATATGTGGGTTTTCATAGTATAATCACCCATTTGGAGTTTGACATTTTCATAATGGCCCCCACACTTCGTAGTACCACCATTAGAGATGAGGATTTGAAAATTAGAAATAGGGCAGACAAAACAATGGATCTCATCAGCAGGCATGTGATGAATTAAATTATGGGTTCTACCACTATCAATCAACACCACCATCGGTTGATGTTTGGTGTATCACTTGAGCTTCAATGTCTGTGAGGCCAAAATAACTAAGAGTGCATGAAATGATATGATGGGTTACTCTGGTTCCACAGGGGTTACAACTAGAGCTTCAACGTGATCAATTGGTGGAGCCTCATATGAGTCAAGAGCCTCATCTGATGGGATGTCTTCAGAAGGAGATGAAGTGGATGCATCAATCTGGAAGAACTTTTGTTCTCTACAGTTATTCCCTAGTGAATACTTTTCATCACAATAGTAGAAAATTTTGTGCTCGCGAAGTTCCTCCTTTTCAGATGGAGATAATTTTTGGACCTTCAATGTTTGTGTCAGAGCTAGGTGAGCCTCAGGGCGAGCATGATTGAGAATTGGATCCTTCATGGGTGGGGCCTAAAGGATGGGCTCTACTTCCTTTGCTAATTGACATGCCTACAACCAGGTAGTAGGATGATGCATGCTCACATGAGCCTGGATGGATTCCTTTAAGCCACTAATAAAACATTCAAGGTAAAATGCATAAGATAAGCCCTCAATCTGGATATCCAACTATTCAAATTCTGTGATGAAATCTGTGATTGATCCAGTTTGGCGCAGCTTGGTGAGTCTACCCAAAAAATGTGATTCCCTATCAAACGGGCACACACTACTTTAGTGAACAAGTCACAAGTGGGATTTCCTAGATAAAATCTCTTATGCCACTTCCACCACTGCCATCTTTCTTGATCCAGGTACAAAACCCCTACATGGAGTTTGGTCTCATCATCCCAAATATTATGGAGCAAGAAGTATTGTTCCATTTGAGAGACCTACCCTACTAGGTTGGATCCATCAAATGTATGCATGTCAACTTTGGGCACCTTATTCCAAGAGCATGGAGAACCCCAAGGGGAGTGGGAGGAATGAGTATGCTCATAAAGGGAATGTTGAGGGTCCTCTGCATTTGTTTCTGCTTGCTTAACTTTTGTGAATGGTTGAATGGGTTAGCAAATGGCGGCATGGATTGTTGCGAGGAAGGATTCATTGATTGTTGTTTTTATGGTAGTGGGGATGGATTCCATTCATGATTATAATCTAGACAACCTAGTATCCCAATCTTCTTGGGTCTCATATCAGGTGGTTGGCATGGTAGCGACTTAGGTAGTAGATGAGGTGGTGGAACAAAAAGTGGGACCACAAAAAGTGATATGTACTAGGGTGATCAGGACAAAGAGAGGAGTCCAATGGGATAGGTGTCAAATAAGAGTGTCTCAGAAAGGAGGGGAACCATGGAGAAAAAAATGCTTAAAAGTGAAGGGTACCACTATGATCATAATGAAGAGAGGAATGAAATGGAATATGTTACAAATAAGGGTGTTGATAGGCCCCATCATTTTTTTTAAATTCCTTCAGAGTTATACTCCAAGCTGAATAATAATGTAGTGAGGAAATTGTCAGATTTTTAGTAGGAATAAATGTGTAGGAAATTCGCAACCAAAATGTAGGAGACAAAGTTGCATGACAATAGATATTGTATGTTTTGTTTATGTTTTCTTCCCAAGGATTAGGTTATTCAAGGTTTATATAGATAAGGGTTGGTATTATGTTATAGCTCTCTGATATACGTGCGGGGTCCAACAACAATACTCGGCCCAATATCTCAGGGCACCAACTAAGGAGGCAATATCGTGCCCTTAGTAGTACTACCTGACTACCCAGGTACTAGAGAGTATCTTCTCAAGTGTTTTTCTTGGTGGAACTATAGAAGTCAGGAAACCGATTGGTTTATTTAGGAAGGGCTTCATGATATCTAGGATGATCTATATATAGGTGTTGTCTGATGCGCTACCACTCGAAGCGATACCAACAGGGGTTACAAGGGTGGCCAACAATGTATGCTTAAGTACGAACGATATATCTTTGTAGCTTAAAGACATCGGAATATGTCTCTACCATAGAAAAAAAAATTACCCCACAAGTTATGCCCAGGAAAGAGATCTGATACCACTTGCAATATACCATATGAATAATAATATGCGGAACATAAATATTTAGGAAGCAGTAATGAAACAACAATATTATAGCTAGAACAATACTAGAATAACACTAGAAAGAGAACCTTTATTAGAGATAGCAATGTTCACTTGCCTCTTCAAGGGGGAATGATCCATATGGATTTTGGTGGCCTCCCACCTATTCCAACTGGTTCATTTTGGTTGTTTTCCAGTTTGGCAGGTCTTTTCCTAGTTTTTAGGTCCCTGACTTCCAGGGTCATTTTGAGGCCCTAAACAATGTTTTTAGGGATTTCCACAATCAAATTGCAATGTAAGTCCAATTCTGATGGCAACATCTATATTCCTTAGATAGACCTTTCCAAAAATCTATCGTGCACCTAAAACGGAGATCGTATGCAAAATTTACGACCCCGGCATGTTGATGTACCAGCTTACCCCAATAAGGCCCACATGACTTTTGGTGTTTCATATCCTAGGGTTAGGTTTTTGGATGTATAGGGTTTTTCCATTCATGTTTATTGTAAAAAGGAATTGAGTACCTCATTTTAATCATCTTCTTGTGAATGAGCTCAACCGTCACATCTCTTCTCAGAGATAAGCCACCACCATTCTAGAAAGATTGTTTTCTGCTACATTTTACAGTTTCAACTTATTTTCTTATTGAATAGAAACCAATTTTACTGTATCTCTATTATTATGTGTTAATCATATTTTAAATAATAATCAGTATTCATTTTGTTCTTCTCTTAAAATATTGATCAGTGGTATTAGAGTGGTCTTCTCCTTGTCGTTCTTAATGCATGTCCCCAACGAGGTCAGGGTACAAAGAATTAGGTCTCGAGCTTGTTTCTCTTGAGGACAAAATCTCTTGCATTCCCAAGAGACCTCTCATGGTAGGAGAAAATAATGATGACGGGACAGGAGATCCTTTAAAAATGTTGTTTTAGGAATCTCTCACGCAGTAGAGGAATGAGATGATGGATAGTTTTATGCAAATCCTTCAGCGACTACCAAAAGGAGACACATCTTCCTCAAGCAGAGGTGCCACCCCCTTCAAGGTACAAATCAATTTTGATATTCCTATATTTGAAGGTCAAATAGATGCAGATGTTGTAGACAAATACTTGAATCTACTAGAAGGGTATTTTTTTGTCCATACTTTTCAAATAGAAAAAATATTACTTTTACGCTCCTCAAAGTCGTTCCTCATGTCAAAGGTTGGTGGGAAAATTTATGTGATCAAAAGGAAACAAAGAAACCCTCATTATGTATAGTCGCGGTCAGTTGGGAGTCCTTCAGGGATGCTATTAAGGAATAATAATACCCGATCATAATTTATGATGACATGTATACAAAATGGACCACACTGCGGCAGGAAAGAGAACAAGTAGTGTTAGAGTTCACAAATATCTTCCATACCTTGCACACCAATTTGGGTATCCAATATTCTGAGCGACATTTGGTGCTCAAGTATCACAGTGTTTTGCATCAATACATCTAGTATGAAATGGAGTTTATGGGCATCTCTTCCTTGGGCACGGCCTATCGATATGCCATCAAAATAGAGCAGAAGATCAAACAAAAAAAGTGAAAATTTGGGCCTGGGAACCCCTCACAACAAAAGAAATAAAAGGGCGGCCCCAAACCATAGAAAAAAGGACAAAGAAAATATGGACAACATCATGAAAACCAGTCCAAGCCGCAAGAAAAGAAGGGCATCAGAAAGACAAAGAAATGTACTAGGAAGTCGTGCGACCTCCATAAGATCCCTTGCCATAACACTGTTGATTGTCACTCAAAGCCATCGTTGGTGTTTGAGGTGAGAGCCTTTGAATCAGATGTGGGTTCTGACTCTGAGTCAGAACCATAAAGGGGGAGATAGATCATTGACACGCAACACAGTTCCACCATTGATACCACCAAGCTCTAGCCCGGTGAACCAGGCGAGCTAGAGGAAGGTGAGCACCTTTTCCATTCACAAATGTGGGTGAAAGGCACCCCACTGTACTTCATCATTGATAGAGGTAGCCATAAGAACCTCATCTTAGCAGAGGTTGTCAAGCGACTAGCCCTGCCAAAAACGCCACACCCACAACCCTACACCATTGGATGGCTCTGCAAAGGAAGCAATCTCTGCGTCAGCCAACAATGTCAACTATCATACGACATCAAGCCCTTCAAAGATGAGGTATTGCATGATGTTTCTCCTCTTGAATTTTGTAATGCTCTTTTAGGCCAACCTTAATTATGGAAATGTCATGTTGTGAGTCTAGGCCTCATAGTATCATTATTAATTTGGACAGGAAATTGTACAGGATACCCGAGGTAGTCCCAACTAGTGTTATTTCCTTGATCTCTGCCAAGAAATGCAGGAAGGTCATCTCTCAGACTGGGAATTTTTTCTTCTTTTTGATTCACTCTCAAAGTGAGTGAAAGATTGTAGCCACATCCAGGGCCTCCACATCCCACCTCTTCACACAATAAAAGAAAGTGGATAAGGTTGTGGAAGAATAACTCAAATATATTCTCCTCACCTACCAGGGTACCTCTACATTGTTAGGTCAAGCATCCCATCGATCTGACCCCAGCGCACCACTACCCAATGGGCTAGTCTACCGTTGCTCTCTTTTACAGAATTAGGATATCAAGCAGTAGATCCAAGAAATTCTCCACAAGCGGCATATCCTATGACCTTTCACCAATACTTTTGTAGCAGTGTATCTGGATGGCATACTCATCTACAGTAAGACTTGGGTGGAACACTTGTAGCATATTCAACAAGTTATACACACCTTGGGATAGCACAAGCTATATGCCAACTTGGAAAAATGATCCTTCGGCATGGAGGGTCCATTATCTGGGCTACATTGTTGATCATCATGGTGTGCATGTGGATCTAGCCAAGATCCAAGTCATCCATGACTGACTAGCCCCAACCACACTCACTGAGCTTCGTAGCTTCTTGGGCCTTGCCAATTTTTATCACAGGTTCGTGTTGGGATTCTCTCATATTACATGGGCCCTCATCCAAGTAACCAAGGATGGTGGTAAGGAAAAACTCGTGTGGTGCTTATTCCAATAACAAGCATTCGATGATTTGAAGAAACACTTGTGCTCAGCCCAAGTACCTTCATTACCGGACCTGCAACATCCCTTATAGATCGAGACAGATGTTTTAGACTATGTTGTAGGCGTTTTCCTCAATAAACACAGCCACCCCATGCCCTATCATAGTGACACACTATCAGATGTTGTTCGTAAGTACCATACTTATGACAAGGAAATGTACTCCATTCTGCAAGCCTGTCGCTAGTGGAGACATTACATTCTTGGGAAGGAGACAGTCATCCACACTGATCATAATCCACTATAGTTCATGCAGACACAAGATAAATTACAGAATGACTGCCATCATAAATGGTCCACATACTTGCAGTAGTTCCACATCAACATCAAGTATAAAACATGAAGTACCAATAGAGTCATTGATTGCTTCAGTCAACTTCCAATTGTGACACTCACCATGGTGCTAGACTCATGCGGCCACGAGACCTCTAGATTTCCCCAACTCTATGATATAGAACTTGACTTTTTCACAACTTACCAAATGTTGGGCGCAAACTTAGTTGTCACTAATTTCCATCTTTAGGACAGGTTGTTGCGTAATCTGGGCCATATTTGTGTTCCATCAAGCGAGCGAGCGGAGCTGATTTGGGAAGACCAATACATTCAGGTGGCAGGACACTTTGACATTGAAAATATAGTGGCAGTGCTGCGAAAACATTTCTACTAGCCGAAACTTCGACAAGATGTCAATAGGTATATTAGGTCATGCACTCCCTGCACTATTGCTAAAACCGGCCACTAAGAAACAAGGCATGTACACCCCTTTTCCTACTCCTAACAGGACATGGGAATCCCTCTCAATGGACTACATGTCGAGCCTTCCATCCACTAAGAGGGGAAATGACCGTGTTTTTGTGGTTGTTGATAACTTTTCCAAGATGGAAATTATGGTCGCCTGTAAGAAGAGCATCACAGCTGAGGCCACTGCCAAGCTCTTCTTTGAATGAGCATGGGTACATTTTGGAATCCCACAAACCATTGTCTCATATCGCGACAGTCATTTCCTAATCACATTTGGGTTGAGATTCTAGTCACTGCTGGACACTAAGCTCACCAAATCCACTGCTTTCCACCCCCAGAAAGACTACCAAACTGAGGTCGTCAATCAAATGATTGTGCATATCCTCTGCATGTACAATTCCAAGAACCCGTGCACATGGGATGAGATTCTTCCCTTTGTTCAAATATCTACAATCGATCCCTACATATCTCAACCGACCATAGCCCCTTTCAGGTGGGGTTGGGATTCCAACCATTGGGTCCCATGGATGTTGCACTTCCCCCTGCGGCCACCTTGATCAATTAATACCCTACTCCAAATGAAGCTGACAAAGGCACCTAGTTCATTGAGTGGATCTAGCACATATACCAATAGGTTTAGGATATTTTAGAGAAGTCCAATGCCAAGTACAAGAAACGCCATGATCAACACCAGGTGCCACACAAGTTTTAGGTGGATGACAAAGTTTGGTTGCACTTACAGAAATAATGCCTTACAGGGGCCCATCAGAAGCTTCACCCACTCCGTTATGGACCTTACACCATCACCAAGACTTCGGGTGACAATGATTTTGAGCTCAACATTCCCCCTTTTCTTGGTTTGCACCCAGTATTCAACGTGGTTCTCCTTCGACCATATTTCCCACCATTATTGGACACTTCAGAGATAGAAGAAAAATTGACAACAAAATAGCTCAACCCTTACTGCATACAACAAGAACTCGATGATCATATTGTGGACACACAAGTCAAGGTCACTTGACAGCAAAGGATCCAACTTTATCAAGTTGTCAAAGCAGGGTAGCTCCTGCACCAAGGCAAGTGGCTCACCTAGGGCCAAATTCAGCAGAAATTTCCTCATCTGATGGGGGAACTCAACGCAATAGATAAATTGCTTCCTAAGGGGGGAGGATTGGTCTAGATGGATTCATATCGCCTTCCAACTATTCAAACTTGTTCATTTTGGTTGTTTTCCAGTTTGGCATCTTTTTTCCTAGTTTTTAGGTCCCTGACTTTCGGGGTTGTTTTAAGGCCCTAAACAACGTTTTTAGGGATCGCCACAATCATACTATAGAAAGAGTTAGATTCTGACGACAACATGTTTATTCCTCAGACAGACCTTTCCAATGGGCTATCGTGCAACTAAAACAGAGATCATATGCAAAAGTTACAACCACAGGAAGTTGATGTACTAGATTGACCCAATGAAGCCCACATGACTTTTGGTGCTTCATCTCCTACGATTAGGTTTTTGGATGTCTAGGGTTTTTCCATTCATGTTTATTGTAAAAAGGCCTTGAGAGCCTCATTTTAATCATATTCTTGCGAATGAGCACAACCATCACATCTCTTCTCAAAGATAAGCCGCCACCATTTCAGCAAGCTTGTTTTCTGCTGCATTTTACAATTTCAGCTTATTTCCTTATTGAATAGAAACCAATTTTACTGTACCTATGTTATTTTGTGTTAACCATATTTTAAATAATAATTGGTATTCATTTCGTTATTCTCATAAAATCTAGATCAAGAAAACCTCCAGTAGAGCAGAGCTCTATTACAATAAACTCCAAGAAAAAAATATCCAATGCCTCGTACTCTTATTTATACTAATTCTACCTTCTAAGGAAACTTCTAGAGGAAGATCTTTCTAGAAGCGGAAGCTTCCATTAGGTCTTCTTACATTGAATTATTCTCCTTTATTTATTAGGCCTTATTAACTATTGTTGGCCTTTATTACATAGAAAACATATCCTACAAACTAATGACCCATCTAGAGGGGATAGGATTGGATCCTAACAAAAAGAATCAAGAGAAGTGTTCCAAGATCACCATAGTTTTGTTGAGTTAAAAGTTTAAGAAGGTTAGTAGTGTGACAAATCTTTTGAAATTGAGATCTAATATGGGTATATGATGGAAACTCTAAGAGAAAGTGCTTTTCATATTCAACCCTCTTAGTGTCACAAAGGTGACAAAATATTTCCCCATAGTGTTTTGGGAATTGACCAATGCACAGTTCACTACAAAGGTCACGAGAATGTGTTCTTAAATAGCAATGTTTATTTTCTTCTTTACACTTGTGAAGACAAAGTGATCCGGATTTTTTTGAGAATGAAATTAAGGCAGAGATATAACAAGGGAATAAACAAAAATATTGCAAGAAACAATGAGCTATAATAATTCACAGTTTCTATTAAAGAATGAAATATGCAGAGACTATAAAAGAAACTACAAAGTGAGAAGAACTAGCTAGAATGGTAGCATCTTATTTCCGAGAAGAGATGTGACGACTATGCTCATTCACAATATGTATTTACAATGAGGATCAAAATTCATTTTTAACATAAAGAATTAATGAGAAAACCCTAACCCTGGGAGATGAAACACCAAAAGGTTTTTGGGACCCAATGGGAGTAGTTGATACGTCAACTTCCCGAGGGCATAACTTTTGCATACGATATCTATTTGGGGTGAATGATATCTTGTTGGAAAGGTCTATATGAGAATTAAACATTCCAATCAATCCCAGGAGAAAGCCTATAGTAATCTCTTGGGCCCCACAATGTCAAAAAAATGTCGTTTAGGGCCTCAAAATGACACCGAAAGTTCAAGACCCAAAAAAACGTAGAAAAATTGCCAAGGTGGAAAATTGTGTTTTGATCTAGTAGAATAGGTGAGTGGCCATTGATATCCACTTGGATAATTCCTTCCACCTTATGAATCAATGGTCCTCATTACATCAAGTTCGCTTGGGAGATGGGGAAGATTTTGTTGAATCTAAACCTTGGTGAGCCACTTGCTTTGCTAAAGAAGTTGTCATGTGTGTACTATCCATTAACTTGTTCAAGGATGTTGTGAACCTATTTTTGGAAGGGTTGGATATGTTCAACTAATATATCTACATGATTTTCCTCGTTATAAGTGTGGGAGGACTCTGTCGGTGAAGATGTAGCATGAAAAGCTATATCAATGGGGGCTAATAGTTGGAACCCCAAGCACGCCTGAAAATGGTATTGGCCAATAAAGATATGAATGGTTATGTTATAGTTTGGCTTGATTGGGTAGTGAAGAGGCACTCCCATAGGTTAAGAAACTATATCTTTTTGCTCTTCTACAATGTTTTCAAGCTGTGTATTATTAGAAAAATAAGATATAAAACAAAACAAATGCAGAAATAAAACATAGAAGATACACAATACAATAACGACACAGATATACGTGGTTCACCCAATGTGGGCTACATCCACCAGAGAAATTTCCAGGTCCTTCCTTTATTATTATCTATCAAGTGAAGGGATACCACCTATAGCACACCCGTTGTAACTTCCTCTTCTTTCTTTCACAGACTCCTCTCTCATAAAACAATATTCGCAATAATACATAGCCGCAATACATTTCGCTCATAAACGAGGGTTTCCTTCTATGGAAGAAAACCCTAACATAACTTCTACCTTCAGATCTATGACCTTATAATGAATGGTCCATATTTACTATGAAATTACAATATACATTTACAATCCATAATGAACCCCCTTAGTGGGGTTAACCCACCCTAGACTCTCCCACGTGGAGGAGTGTACATTCTTCTAGCGTGTAAAGTATTCATGGGGTATAAACATGGCTGAAAACAAAGACCTCTGAATCAAGAAGATAATCATTCTCCACAACCAACATGCCTGTTGGATAGAAAAGTCTCATATCGACGTTGTAGTGTCCTTTTGTTCACCTTTTGAATGGATCATGAAGAGGATAAACTTTGTGGTATGGGATATTACTTTGCAACATTGTTTTTTTGAGACAATAGTTGGAACTACCTCTGGTACTTTGTAGAGCTGACCACCCAAAGTAACAATAAAACTACAGGGTTGAGACTCATAAACAACATGACACTTCCAAATATATGGTTGGCCTAAAAGAACATCACATACTTCCATTGGGGAAAAATCACAATACCTCATCCTTGAAGGGCTTGATGTCATAGGAAATGTGACATTGTTGTTTGAAATGGTGATCTCATCCCTAACAAATCCACCCGACATTGCATGGTTGCAGATGTGGTGTTGTTGACAAATCCAGCTGCTAGAAAAACAGGATCGTGAAGTAATAAAATAAAACAAATGCAGAAATAAAACATATAATATACATAATACGATAGAGACACATATAGATGTGGCTCACCCAGTGTGGTCTATGTCCACAAGAGAAATTGTCAAGTCCTTCCTTTTTATTATCCAAAAAAATGAATGGATACAACCTACATCACACCCAATGTAACTTCATCTTCCTTCTCTCACAGTATCCTCTCTCAGAATACAATAATCACACACATACACAGCTGCAATGAAATTCCTCATAAAAGAGGGTTTCCTTCTAGGGAAAAAATACCTAAAATAACTTCTACCATCATATTTGTGACCTTATAATGAACGGTCTAGACTGACCATGAGATTAGAATACTTTACAAGGAAATTTTTCCTTCGGGGGTTTCTTCCCTGATCCCTTGCTGACCCTTGGACCCCTCAGCCGAGAGGATGAGCCCCCCTACCCCACCCCACCCCTTGTGTGGAGGGGTGTACAGTCTTCATGGGCTATAAACACGGCTGAAATCAAAGACCTCTGAATCAGGAAGATAATTAGGCTCTAGAACCAAAAATCTCGCACTTCGAGATGGATCACAACAACTCAAAATTTGTTATATCCACTGGAATATGATACTTCTTGGACCTAGAAAATTTGTCATCTCCTCCTTCATACATGAAGGCCAACTGAAACTGAGCAGGAACTTAGTTTTTCCCTCATTACTCCTTTTGTTAACATGTGTACAAGATTTTTTCTAGTATGTATCTTTTCCAATTTCAAATGTCCATCTTCCAATATGGATCGTATGAAATGGTACATGATTTGTATATTCTTAGTATTTGAATGTAAGACTGAGTTATTTTCAATATGAATGGCACTCTCCCTATCACAGTCCAACCAACTGTTCTCTTTCTTATTTCCCAATTCCTCCATAAACCTTTGTAACCAAATCATCTCTTTACTAGCCTCTGTAGCAACAACATACTCTGCTTCCATTGTTGAAAGTGCAACAACCTTTTGCAGTTTCAAAATCCAACTTACTATTTTTCCACCTACAGTAAAAACATACTCTGTGGTGCTACTCCTTCTATATTTATCATTTGTCATATCTGAATCAACATATCCCTGTAGAATAGTGTCTGAACCTCCAAAACATAATGCATGTGTAGAAGTACCTCTCAAATACATGGGAATCCACTTTATTGTATCCCAATTTTCTTTACCCGGATTTTTCATATACCTTCTCATAACTCCCACTGCATGTGCAATATTTGGTCTTGTGCAAACTATCGCATACATCAAGCTGCAAGATGTTGATGAATAAGGGACCCTAGACATGTATTCTATCTCCTCATGTGTCTTGGGACACATTTCCTTAGTTAATTTGAAATGTTTGGCCAAATGTGTACTAATTGTTTTTTCATTCTGCATTCTAAATCTCTCCAACACCTTCTCTATGTACTCACCCTGAGACAATGTCAATTTGCAACTTTTCATGTCTCTTTTTATTCTCATACCAAGGATTTTCTTTATAGCACCCAATTCCTACATCGTAAATGAATTAGCTAATTTCTTCTTAAGACTATTTATATCCTGCATGTTAGACCCTACAACAAGCATGTCATCTACATACAATGGCAAGATAATATAGCTTCCATTTTCTAGTCTTTTAAAATAAACACAGTGATCATAATGACATCTACTATAACCCTGTTCTGTTGTAAACTTGTCAAACATCAAATACCACTGCCTTGGATCTTTCTTTAGGCCATACAATATCTTCTTCAACCTCCATACCAAATTCTCCTTTCCTTTGACCTCATACCATTGTGGCTACTACATATAAATCTCTTTGTCCAAATCCCCATGGATAAAAGTTTCTTTTAAATCTAATTGTTCAAGATGCAAATATTATACTTCCACAAGAGTTAAAATAGTCCTAATTGAAGTCATTTTAATAATAGGAGAAAATATTTCATCAAAATATATACCTTTATTTTGTGCAAACCCCTTTACAACATGTCTAGCCTTGTACCAATTTTTTTCCTCCATCTTCTTCCTTCAACCTGTAAGCCCATTTATTCTGCAATTCTCTTTTTCCTATAGGGAACTAAACCATCTCCCAAGTCTGGTTATTTACCAAGGATTCCATTTCCTCTTTCATGCCTTGCTCCCATTTCCTTTTAGTGTCTACCTGGATTGCCTCTCCATAAATTTTTGGTTCACTAGAATCAATCAACAATAAATAATACAATGAAGAAGAGTATCATTCAGGGGGTTTAATTAACTTGGTATATCTTCTAACAATACTTGAAGGAGTTTGAGGTACCTGTTTCTCATGTTGTTGTACATTTTTATTTTCTGGTAACTTTGGATTTTTTTTTCCAGTGATCTCATCAAGCACTGTGTATTCTAGTTTTTCTTCTTCATATTTCCTTCCCTGCAACTGATATTTATACATGACCTTGTCATTAAATATGACATCCCTACTCCTAATGATTTTTTGATTTTTATAATGCCATAAGTGGTAACCAAAATCATTAACACCATATCCAATAAAGGTACACTTCTTGGATTTTGCATCAAGCTTTCTTCTATTTTATTTATCAATATGGACAAATGCTTCACAACTGAAAGTCTTAAAAAATTAATAGTTTACCTTATTACATGTCCATGCCTCCTTTGGATGCCACCATCCAAAGAACTTGAATGTCCTATGTTTATCAAGTAAATAACAATATCTATAACATCCACCCATAACTATAAGGACAACCCTGCATGCAATCTCATACTCCTTGCACGCTCCATGATTGTCCTGTTCATCCTTTCTGACACACCATTTTCTTGTGGTGTTCCTGGAACTGTCTTTTCTCTATGAATCCCATGTTATGAACAATAATAATCAAATGCGTTTCTGGAGTATTCGCCTCCATTGTATGATCTGCGACACTTCAACCTTTTTTCTGTCTCATTCCCAACCAAATCTTTCCATTTCTTAAAAGTATCAAAAACATCATATTTTTTTCGAATGCAATAAACCCAAGTTTTTCTAGTTGCATCATCAATAAAAGTAACATAATAATAATAGCCACCAAGAGATGATACCTGAGTTGGTCCCCATACATCTGTATGCACAATATCTAACTTTTCATTCTTCTTTACCTTTCCAACTCTGAGAAATTTGACTCTCTTCTGTTTTCCATAAACATAATGCTCATAGAAATCCAAACCAATTTCTTTAATATCTGGAAACAATTTTTTTTTGTGAAGTATTTTCATTCCCTTCTCACTCATGTGTCCAAGCCTATGATGCCACAATGTTGTATCTACTCCTATAGAATCTAGAGTGATAGAAGAGTCAATATTACCAATACTTAAATATAATGTACCTACCTTCTCTCCTTTTGTTATCACCAGTGATCCACGCCTTATCTCTAAATATAGATATACAGCCTTTAGTTTCCAACTTCCTTTTTAAAATTAGATTTTTCCTTAGATCTAGTACATGTCTTACCTCTTTCAATAACCATTGGTTTCCATTCATTTTCTTTATTTGTACCTTACCCATTCCAACAATTTTTCATGGTGCATCATCAACCAAATGAACCTGTCCAAAATCACCTTGAACATAATATGGAAAATGTTTCTTATGGGGTGTGGCATGAAATGAAGCCCCCGAATTCAGTACCCAAGACTCAAAAATATTATCTACATAAATAATCAAAGCATCTTGTAACACATCACCTGTCACATTTACTTCTTTGGAGCTCTGCAGTCTTTCTTCAGATGTCCTTTCTTCCCACAATTCCAACACTCTATATTTCCCAATATGGATTTGGATCTTCCCTTTCTATAAATCCCATGGTTTACTGATCCCTTTCCTCTATCCTTTTGTCTTCCCCAGTTCTCCATAGTCAACGCATTACCTGATGTCTCACCTATGTTTTTCTGTCGCATTTCCTCGCTAAGGATAACACTGTTGGACACACCTACCACACTTAGAGGGGGGGGTGAATGAGTGTGGAGTTCTTTTTCCCAAAACTTCCCTCTTGCACAAAAACTCATCAATTAGCATTCAACATTTATTCATTACCCATTGTTGTCATTTAT
>SNQJ01S0081956.1:50729-81205 GCA_010110895.2 Picea sitchensis
TCTATGGCCCTTACACAGTTCTCAAGTGTGTGGGACAAGTTGCATATCAGTTAGCTCTGCCCAGTCAGTTGAAGCTACATCTTGTTTTTCATGTTTCATGCTTGAAGAAGGTGATTGGAACCAGGTGCCAAATTCAAACCAACCTTCTAGAGTTAGTTGAAGAAGGATCCATTTGGCTACAGCCACAAGCATTTTTGGACCAACGTGAGCGTCGCTTGCATCAGAGAACCATCAAGGAAGTGCTAGTACAATGGAAATATATGACTCCAACAGTTGCCACTTGGGAACCAGCTACCATTCTCTAGCAGTTTCCACATCTCAAGCCTTGAGGACAAGGTTGTTTTTAAGGGGTTGGACATGTTAAGGTCTTAACCCGCACATAGGTAGATCAATGTATTCGGATGTAATAAAGGTCAATATTAATAAGGCCTTTCAATAAAATAGAATAAGGAGGATGTAAGAAGACCTAATAGAAGCTTCTACTTCTAGAAGGATCTTCCTCTAGATGCTTCTCTTAATAGACATATTTAGTATAAATAAGGGGCGAGGGTATGAGAACCCTAGCTTGGAGATTATTGTAACAGAGCGCTTCTCGACTAGAGGTTGCCCCCTCGAAGAGGCCTGTGAACATTGCTTTCTGAATCAAAGTGCTTTCTATTGCTATTTTGTATATCATTCCTGTGTATTGTGAAGATTATGCTGGATATTTTACTGTTATTCTTCCATTTATAGCATTTTATTATGTTCTGCATATTTTATATAACTGGTATCTTGCACTTCATCAAGCTTCTCCTAGACTCTTTCCAGTTTATGTTCCACCTGGACCTTGGCATATTCCTCCTGCATTCTACGTGCTTGAGAAAAGATTTCTTCCTCCCTTTAGAACTCTGCATTCATTTTGGCATGCTAGAGCCTTTGCTCCAGTTGATTAGTTGAGGCTCTGATCATCCCGATTAACTACGTTGTTGGCCACTGTGCAAGGTCAGTGGAATAAGGGGTGGCCGACCTTGGTACTCAGACCTTTAGTGGGATTCCACTGGCCATTGAATTCTCTGAAGGTGTCTCCACCTCCTCTTCTCTTGTCAATGTTCTTGGCTCAAGCCTTAACCTCAGTGTTGATGAAAATAAAGTTAGTAGCTCTTTTATTTCTAGGCAGAGCTCCAGGAACTTTGCGCACTACTGTGGGTTTTTGAGGACTAACTCCATTTGTTACTGCACTAATGTTGCACTTTGGATGAATGACATAACAAGTTCCTGTTGAACCCTCGGTATCTCTGGTTCTTTTTGGGCCTCAACTTCTGGAGTTGCATTTTTGATAGCACCCTCAACCTTGGTCATTGAGGAACTGCGTTGAGGACTTAGGAATTGTGACTTTTGTACTGTTTGCATCTCCGTTGAAGACGGAGTGTCCTGAATGGGCACAAAGGGTATAATATGTTGGTTCTAGGATTCAAGGTTTGGCCCAGTGAGTTCTAGCCTCTGTTTGGGTAATTCTAGGTTTGGAACAGTGAGTTATGGTCTCTGCTCAGGTATCTCTAGGTTTGGACCAATGAGCTCTAGTCTCTCCTCGGGTATCTCTGGGAGATCCAACTCCATGGGTTCTAGGTCGATGGTTTGGGATGGAATGATGGTTTCTTGAGCTGTTGATTGGGGTTGTGGTGGCGATGGAGGTTGTTCAGTGATGATCGTGGTGGATGGAGTAGTGTTAGGCTTAGGTTCATCCTAGATATATATAATATGGACTGCTCGAGCCGATGAGCGAGTGCAAGGAACGGTGGATGAAATGGGTTGGGGGTTCAGAACCTTACTTGGGGAGATCCTTATCTTGATTTTCTTAGCCATTGGCTCGGTGATGAATGCAACGCTAAGAATTTCATTGAAATCCTTACCTATCAACATAGCTTGCTCTAGAAGCTGCAAGAACATAGGTAATGTTCTCTTCTTGCACTCCAATGGCTGCATCTCTTCCTCTTTGTCAGATTTCATCTATACTGGGGCTTATTTATTCTATACCTCTGGGCCTGAGCTTGGTCCTACCCTTGCTTCCTGACCCCTCTTCTTCAGCAGCTTTGTAGGCAAAAGGTAAGGCTTCCCCGACTTGTGTGGGTTGCGTTTTACTCCAGGCCATGACATAACCTCCTTGTCAAAGGCCTCCTCATATAAGTAGAATGGAAGCATGCACAAGTTGAATTCCTCTCGATTGGCATACCTTGGCCATACAAATGTATGGTGGCAGTTCATGCTGAATGCAATGTTTCACATGTTGCAGTTGAGCAATTCCTACGAAATGCACAACCTTTGAGTTGCATCCAGCAACCTAGTGTACCATTTGGAGAAAGTTGTATTGTTGAAGGCAGTATTCTCCAAGTATGACCTTGGGTGCCAAGGCTCGAACATCTTTTCCAACCACCCCTTATCTACTGGCAATAGTGGTCTTCTTGCGAGTGGCGTCCACTTCAGCATTGTGAACGCAACAAATAAGTAGTCATAGGTGAAAGTTCCACTCTTCTTTTGTTCTTCATTGCAAGCCACCAGAAGATCCTCCACTAAATAACTGCACCAGTTAAATACATCACCATTGGTGCAAAATTCTACCACTGATAGGGCATCTAGTGTACACTCTCCTTTATAATAAGACCACATGAAATTGCTAGCAATGACATAGAAATTGGTCTTGACCGTCTCGATTAGAATGGGTTCGATCTTGGCTGTGCACCCCCCCACCCCTTTGTGTATGGAATCACTCATATATACTGGGCTCCCTCTTCTTCTTTCCATGCTTTATGGGACCCTAGAAACCTTTGGAAACATCCTCACCTTCGCTGGAAAATTCGCTAAGTTGTTGGATGTCCTCTGCGTGAATTGGATATCTCCTATCCAACCACAGTATTTTGTCGTGTACCATGTTGATGTGAAACTTGGTAGACCTTGCAAATTCTCCAGTGGTGCCCAAAACTAGAAAATATCTAAGGTTCATAATTGTAGAATTGAATAGATTAATGAACTCGATCTTTGGCACAAATTTCATGCCTCCCAACTCGTCTGGAGCGACACTCTAGAAGGCATCAATGTTCATCTGCGGGAACATAACCCGGTTTGTTAGGTCGAGGTTGAGGAGCTTGAATTTTTTGACCTTCCTTTTGAGATCACCCACGATCTCGACCTGGGGGTCACAGGGCTCGTATGGTACTACATCCTTCAAAACGACACTTCTAATCCCTGTATCTCTCGGCATGGTGAGTCTGAAATGTCAAAAACTTCAACAAGCTATATTGGGACTGGGGATCATGACTAAGGGCTAAGGGATTGCACAGGCTTGATCAAAATTCAGAATTTGTAAATCAGTAAGTTCTCTCTGGGAAACAATGTGTCCTACACCGATTTCTCAGATCCTTATATCCAGGCTTAGCTGGAAAGTTCTATAATAATTGTTAAGGCTATTCAGCATTACCCTATAGATGCAACTTGGATTTGAGTTGTCTGACGGGACTCGTTAACGGAGTAAATCTATTAGGTTATCTCGACATTTATTGGGCAAGTTGGTGAGGGACATGGACGATTCTAGACCTTCCCATTTAATGGATGAGAATCCTGGTGTGAATATCAATGGAATCTTCATGTATCATGGATTTATGGTATAACAGAATTCAGACGTGTTACTGTAAAGGTAATAAAGGCTATCACTGGACTAGGTTCGTGTGGCACATGGACTAGGATTGTGTCTGAATTCTCTCTTCCTCCGACCACAAAGGGGTCCCCATCATATTAATGGTTGTCATTAATAGGTTCATGACTCTACTGATCCTACGCTGCTGAGTAATAAGTTATACATCAAAACAACACTTAGACAAAAAAATGACAGATGTGTGGAATACCACCTTCAAGTCAAAAGAAGGTATTTTCAAATGGTTGGTCATTCCCTTTGGTTTTACAAATTCTCCAACAAATTTCATGAGGATTATGGACAATATCCTATGACCTTTCACCAATATGTTTGTAGTGGTTTATCTCAATGACATCCTCATCTAAAGTAAGATTTGGGTCTGTAGTGGTTTATCTCAATGACATCCTCATCTATGTTTGTAGTGGTTTATCTCAATGCAACATATTCAAGAAGTTTTGCACACCTTGCGACACCACAAGCTATATGCCAACTTGGAAAAATGATCCTTCGACATGGATGGGGTCCATTATCTAGGCTACATTGTTGATGATCATGGTGTGCATGTGGTTCTAGCCAAGATCTAAGTCATCCATGACTGGCTAGCCCCAACCACACTCACTGAGCTTCGAAGATTTTTGAGCCTTGCCAATTTTTATCACAGGTTCATGTTGGCATTCTCCCATATTGCATGGGTCCTCATCCAAGTAACCAAGGCTGGTGGTAAGGAAATATTTGTGTGGGGATTATCCCAACAATAAGCGTTCGATGATTTATGAAGCAGCACTTGTGCTCAGCCCAAGTACTTTCATTACTGGACCTACAACATCCCTTTGAGATCGAGACAGATGCTTCAGACTATGTTGTGGGCATCATCCTCACTCAACACAGCCACCCTATGGCCTATCATAGTGAGACACTATTAGATGTTGTTTGTAGGTACCCTACTTATGACAAGGAAATGTACTCCATTGTGCAAGCCCACCGCCAATGGAGACATTACATTCTTGGAAAGGAGACATTCATCCACACTGATCATAATCCACTATAGTTCATGCAGACACAAGGTAAATTATAGAATGACCGCCATCAGATGTGGTCCACATTCTTGCAGCAGTTCCACCTCAACATCAAGTATAAAACATGAATTACCAATAGAGTCATTGATTTCCTCAGTCAACCTCCAGTCGCAACACTCACCACAGTGCTAGACTCATGCGGCTACGAGATCTCTAGATCACCCCACCTCTATCAGACAGAACTTGACCTTGCCACAACTTACCAAATGTTGGGCACAAACTTAGTTGTCGCTAATTTCCATCTTTAGGATGGGTTGTTGTGTAATCTGGGCCATCTTTTTTTTCCATCAAGTGAGTGAGTGAAGCTAATTTGGGAATCCCACTACAGTCAGGTGGCAGGACACTTCGACATCGAAAAGATAGTGGCAGTGTTACAAAAACTTTCTACTGGCCAGAACTTCGACAGGATGTCAATAGATATATCAAATCCTGCACTTCTTGCACTATTTCCAAACTGACCACTAAGAAACAAGGCATGTACAACCCTTTTCCTACTCCTGACAGGACATGGGAATCCATAATAATGGAATAAATGTTAGGAATTTTGTCCACCAAGAGGGGAAATGACTTTGTTTTTGTGGTTGTTGATCACTTTTCCAAGATGGAAATTATGGCTGCCTACAAGAAGATCATCACAGCCGAGGCCACTGCCAAGCTCTTATTTGATCGAGTATGGGTATATTTTGGAATCCCACAAACCATTGTCTCATATCGGGACATTTGGTTCCTCATCACATTCTGGTCGAGCCTCTGGTCATTGTTGGACACCAAGCTCACCAAATCCACTGCCTTCCACCCCCAAAAAGATTACCAAATTGAGGTCATCAATCAGATGATTGTGCATATCCTCCACATGTAAAATTCCAGGCAACCCCATTGTTGGCACAGGGCAAACCCAGGGTTCAACACTCAAGAGTGCACCAAAAAAAACCTAACTACCGTCCCTTTCAACAACACCTGTGAAGCAAATGTAGTCTCATATGAGGTAGAGTAGGGGTGGTTGCAGGACTCAGATGTCTGCAACCTTAGTTGGGACACTGATATGTGATTATATCTTTTGTAGGGCACTTAGCATAGATCCTTCATCAATATTTAACCCATTTGGTACTTTGCATATAGCACAGAGCATCGCAGTGAATACTTATACTAAAGATGATTCAGTACTTAGCCACAGAAATATAGGTTAGATTCAACATATCAAGCACTAACCATCTTATATATCAGATCTAAAATTCATTCATATATCATCAGCACAGAGCATAACTAGATCTACTTAATCAAATTAAGCACTCAGCCAAGAAAGAGATAAACACATTAGATAGAAGAACAAAGAACTATACACACAGTTACCGTGGTTCACCCCCACCCTGGGGCTACGTCCACAAAGTCTTCTTTATACTATCTTGGTCAAGCAGTTACAACACAGAGCTTCAATGACCCTTACTTCGTACAGAACAGAAGATTTTCACATCTCACTAGATCCTTCTTCCTTGCTCTTCAGCACCAGACTACAACAAATTGCACTTAGCTTTCCGATCTCATGCACAGAGCACTCTAAGATACATCCGATCACACAGATCCAATTACTAGCACCAAGCTTTTAGTTATACATCACATAGATGTACTAAATTACTCTCATCCTACTTCTCCCCTATTTACATTGCCTATTTATAGATTACAAAATGGGCCTAAGCATGGGTAAACCCATAGGCCGACATCCCTTTCCCATTACAACAACCCAAAACCCTAAAATGGACCCAAAAATAGGTCTTGCTTCCTTACTTTCCGCTTTGTGTTGCGCTCCTTCCTTGGCAAGTTGTCACAGTCCCAAAAGTGGTCAAATATGACCAAGTATTCTTCAAGACTTGGTCAAGGGCCAACAAGCCCCCAACACTCACTTGTGACTTGTCCTGAGTCACTCAGGTTTGACCAATTCCGCTTCAAACACCTCAAGCTTGGCTCGAGCTGCTTCGGCTTGATGTAGTGCAACAACCTCTTGTTCAGTAAATTCCTGGATTATTGTGCCATTGAGTGGTCCTTCCAAGATTTGTTCTGTAGTGATGATACCCTGTTCGAGTTCAACTCCCTGTCTTTCAAGTTCATTGAGTAGTTGGCATGCCTTCTCTTAGAGTGGTTGCAGTCATTGAGAGACTTCCATCACTTTAATTTGTAGCGTGTGTACTTGTTGGTGGGTTGTGCATTGTTTTGTGAACCTCTTCATTCTTTTGACTTGGGTCACGGACTTCAGTTGCGCTTGTAACACATTTTCACACTACTTTTCTTCGTGGAGTTGTGCCTTCAATGTCTGCAATTCTGGATTTTCTGCGAGGGTTTCATAAGTCTGGGCACTTCTAGTGCTTAGTTTCCTACGTTCCAAAGCCAAATATTTTAATCGGTTGACTGTGCTTTGAGCAGTGGCCTCTCTTAGATCTCTTATCTCTTGGGGTGTCTCAGTCATGGTGTGAAGCTCCAAATCCATGATGCACTATTGAAGTTGTTGGATTTCTTCTTCTAGTTGGGTCACCTACTGTGGGAGATGATCTTCCATCTTCACTTATATGATCATCACAGAGTCCAGTGCTTTGTGAACTCTTTTCTGTACTTCAAGTTTCTCTGCTAGCAATTGGTCCTTGCTCTACTGTAACTGTGTTTTTTTCTCCTCCCACTTTGCTTGAAAGGCAAGTTGCTCTTGTTCGACCTTCCTTTGCTTTTCTCCATGTGCAATTTGTTCTTGCGCCAAAGCCTGGGTGGCTTGCATTATGTCTTCTTGATCTCGTTGAAGGCGATCTTCGACTTTCTCGGCGATCTGGCATAACTGTGTGGGCTCATCGCCTATTCCTGATATTTCCATCATTAAGGGCATCGTAGAAACTGCTTGACTGGACTGGAGTGTCTGTTGCACTTCTTTGAGTTTGCCCGTGATCCGATTGAATAGCTCCTCCTGCTTTGCTTCTTGCTTTTATGTGAGATCTAGTGAAACATCATTCAGTGCGGCAATTAAGAAGTTGAAATCATCCACGGTAAGGGTAGTTTTCAGCGTGGTCTGGGTGGCCTTATATTTCTTTTGGGATGAGGGCTTTGGTGGGGTAATCTTCCTTTTCTTGGAGGGATCTTCCTTGTCCCTAGGCGGAGTAACCTCTCCTTTGCTCTATTCAACTTTTGTGCCCCCTAGTTCTTCATCATCACCTCCCTTCGCAGGTGAGAGTGAAGCAGTCTTCATGGACGTGTTGTGGATATCCTGAATTTACACATCCTTCATAGTCTTGCATGGTCAAGGTGTATCCGACATAGCTTCAGGGATATCTACGTCGGACATCTCTGCGGGGTCTGCTGCAACAAGGAGGTATGCTGACCATTCCTTGGTAATCTCCTCCAAGTCATCTTTTGTCAACTTGCAATATGGCTGGAGTTGTTTTTTGTGCTCATCTACGTGCACTGTGATGTAGGTGAAGTGACGATCTGCACTGAATTTCATCAAAGTTCTAAACCTATGAAACATGTTGGGTGTTATGCATGGTGTAGACTGAATGGAATTCTTCAACTAAGTGTAGTAAGCATGGAAGATGGTATTGGACTTCCACTATTTGTTCATGTTGCTAGAGTACCACAGCATACAGAAATTTGTGGCCAGTGGTTCTAAGGGTTCGATCTCAGGGAAAGTGGCTCCCTCGAGCAGTTCCCAAGCGATGAAAGTGATGAGTATGAGCAACTAGATAAAGTGGAACTAATACCCTTGGTCCTACGCTTGTCTACAGTCAAGCTCTAGCTGATTTATAAGGTATTTTGCCCAGTTCATTTGTAGTCCCTCCACGCACTTCCCTACGAGATCAACTACAAATCCAGTCATCTGTGTAGGTCTATTTTTTTAAACTAACTTTCTTGTGATCAGTTGGAAACCAAAGCATACTACTTCATTCTCAATGGAGGCTACCTTGTAACCTCACTTGCCTTTCTCCAGATCATCATATGTGTCTTTTATTCATTGAGTGAGAGCGCGATCTACGGTCTTTCCTTGGTAAAATTCCTACGAGTCAGGGCCCTGCATGCTTAGCCCAGTGATCCAATTGATCAGAATCAGATCCACAGTGATGCGGTGGTCCAACCATAGGTATCCTCTGTGGTAGCAGGACAACAATAGTCTAACGCATGCATTTACTTCCTGATGCCTCCCGAAATGTGGAATCTTCATCACATTGAGGAGGGTTGACTGCGCAAGGTTATGGGTCCATTGTTGCGGTACAATATTGGAGTTATTTCCTTTTGTAATAGTCAAGTAATTGTGTAGGGCTAGCATATTGTAAACCTTGCGATCTCCAAGTTTAAAATCACTAAATTTCAGCGCGGTGAGCTTCTCTTGGTCAGCATGAATTGTGCACACCCCTTTCGGGAGGTACGTAGTGACTACAGCATAGTCAAAGTCTCTCAGTATAGTGTCTCAATTCACTGTTCCACTTAGTGGTGGGATATATTTAGGCAAGATTCTTGGGATCATCTTCACAGTGGCGAAGTCGTTTCTAAGCTTCAATCATCTTTCCAAAGGCGGCCGGGATGGTCCTACTCGAGTAGTGGAGGGGGAAGCTGGCAGTGTGCCCGAGGATGATGCTTGTACACCTGTAGACATTCTATGTTCTGACATGACTCTCTCAGTCATTAAATCAATTAGAACTTCTTTAGCAATTTTCTCAGCAACACTTAGCTTGTCCAACATACAAACTTGGGTCAACTGGATCAGGTGCAAAAGGAATTCAGAGATTACAGTGAATAGTAAGGCAATGATTTCAGGGTTCACGCTCAAATTCTCAGTTAGAAAAAATTATTCTCGGTGTGTGGTGTGATGGGTTAAGTACGCAATCCCAGCAATGGTCTGCTTGCAACAGACATGGGGCCTTCATTAACTCCATTCTATCCGTTCTGGTGCTATCCAATGGTATAGTGGTAACCCATAACTTCTTTTCGATCCATTTGGAGCGGTGGTCGAATTATTATATCGGTTCCAATGACTATATTGCTTCGTCATGGTGAAGTACTCTATGTCATTGTTCTGATATCTCGACAAAGTTCCAATTTTGCAATTCTTCTTGCTGTGAAGTGTCCTCTAGAACCTCTTGTAACCTTATAGTATTAGCCATTTTATTTCTTAACTTCCTAGCCTTCTTCCCAGTGAGCTTCGTCTCAGTAATGCTTTTACCAATATGATGTTTATCTTCTATGGTCTTAGTTACTTTGCGTTGTTGAAAGTCTTTCCTAGGGTTCCTTGATAATACTTCTTCTGTATCAAAAATAGGTAACTCGATCTTTTGCGGATCCTCAAGTGTTCTCTTAGCTTCGACATCGAAGTTTCTAATATTAAATATCTACAGATATGCTCTTCTATTCTTTAATCAAGTGAGCGATCCTTCTGGTCATAAAGTATTTTAACTCTTGCTTCTTATGTTCCAAAACGTTTTCTTCTTCTTTTCGTCTGGCTTGTTCTCTATCAATTTGAGGTTTTCCTATGAGCATGGTAAACGGGGCACTATCTTCAACAAATTTAATGATCTCAAAGTCTTCCTCTGTCGAAGTTCCATTCACACTCATAGGTATCCGAGCAAGCCTTCCACATAGGTTTACTAGCTTTCCTCTGAAGAAACTTGTTCCTCCTAGGGAAGGGATCATGGCAGGATTTCCTATAGCTTCCCAAGTTCTTTTTGGCATAATGTTCACTTGTGTTTCTTCATCAAGAGTACAGTCAATCTCAAAGTCCCCTATTCTTGCTTCGATTCACTCCTTTTCTTTGAAGATCTTTGATAGCCTAACATGTCGGTGGTCATTCAAGGTATCTTTCATCTGTAGCAATATCTTCTTTGATTCTTTCTAGATTTCTTCTATAATCTTGGTCTCTTGATCTTCTTCAAGGTTCACTTGCTCCATATTCATCTTCTCAAGCCTGGAAATCATTCTAGGGCAATCCAGTACTTCATGGTCCATAGCCTTACAATAGAGACAACTAGGTCTTCTCCCAGAGAATTCCTTAGCAAGATGTCCTGGTCTTCTGCAACTATAACAGAGGGTTAATCCTCTCTTTCGTTTAGATGTTGCCCAGCTCCTTCTTTACTGCGCACCAGGATAATGGTGGCTAGCCTACAAAAAACTCTTTCTAGGATCCTGCATCCACTTATTAGTCCAGACATTATTTCTATGCATAGGTATAACATATCTATCACTATACTTATCAGATCTATTCATATCAAAATTTCTTTCATATATTAATGCCCTAGTTTTGAAGATAGGATAGAATCTATCAAACATACCTAGATCCATGCTTTAGAAACAAAAAATTTCACTTATCTTACTTCTACATAGCACAAAGCTTTCAAATCTAAAAACTTTTGACTATTCTTACAGTTATCAAAGCACAGAGCTTACAGAACTTACCTCTTTTCTACAGATCTGACCTTTTTCCTTCAAAAATTTTCCACTTTTACTTTTCTTAAATCATAGAGTGTTCATATATCACTTCTTTTTTTTAGTATCAACTTATTTCTTGCAAATCTAACCTTTTCACTTCAGATCTGACCTCTTTTTCTCAGCACAAAGCTTTGTAGGTCAAGTAGAATACTGCACACTAGGGAAACAGATATACGCACAGAGATTAGTTTGCACAAAGCTTTTTCTTCTTTTGTTCCCAGCAATCACAGTTCCTGTCTCGACAACAAAACCATTTGCTAGCACAGGGGCAGACCCAGGTTTCAACACTCAAGAGTGTACCATCAAAACCCTAACTACCGACCCTTTTGGAAACACCTGCGAAGCAGGTGTAGTCTCACCCGAGGTAGAGGCAGGGGTGGTTGCAGGACTCAGATGTCTGCAACCTTAGCTGGGACACTGATATGTGATTATATCTTTTATAGGGAACTTAGCATAGATCCTTCATCAATATTTAACTCGTCTGGTACTTTGCAGATGGCACAGAGCATCGCAGTGAATACTTATACTAAATATGATTCAGTACTTAGCCATAGAAATATAGGCTATATTCAACAGATCAAGCACTAAGCATGTTATATATCAGATCTAACATTTATTCATATATCATCAGCACAGAGCATAACTAAATCTACTTAATCACATCAAGCACTCAACCAGTAAAGAGATAAACACATTATATCAAAGCACAAAGTACTATACACACAGTTACCGTGGTTCACCCCCACCCTGGGGCTATGTCCACAAAATCTTCTTTATATTATCTTTGTCAAGAAGTTACAACATAGAGCTTCAATAACCCTTATTTCGCATAGGACAGAAGATCTACGTAGCTCGCTAGATCCTTCTTCCTTGCTCTTCAACACCAGACTACAACAAATTGCACTTAGCTTTCCAATGTCATGCACAGAGCACTCTAAGATACATCCAATCACACAAATCCAGTTACTAGCACTAAGCTTTCAGTTATACATCACATAGATGTACTACATTACTATCATCCTACTTTTCCCCTATTTACATTGCCTATTTATAGATTACAAAATGGGTGTAAGCATGGGTAAACCCATGGGCCAACATCCCTTTCCCGTTACATCAACCCAAAACCCTAAAATGGACCCAAAAATAGATCTTACTTCTTTAATCTCTACTTCGCGTTGCGCTCCTTCCTTGGCAATCTGTCACAGTCCCAAAAGTGGTCAAATATGACCAAGTATTCTTCAACACTTGGTCAAGGGCCAACAATCGCACATGGGATGAGAGTCTTCCCTATGTTCATAATATCTACAATTGAGCCCTACATAGCTCAACCGACCATAGCCCCTTTCAGGTGGGGCTGGGATTCTAACCATTGGGTCCCATAGATGTTGCACTTCCCCTTGCGGCCACCTCGGCCATTTCGTCCCATGTTCTAAATGAAGATGACTATGGCACCCAGTTCATTGAGTGGATCCAACACATCTGCCAATAGGTTCAAGATATTTTACAGAAGTCCAATTCCAAGTACAAGCATCTCCATGATCAACACTAGGTGCCACATAAGTTTGAGGTGGATGACAAAGTTTGGTTGCACTTATAGAAATAATGCCTTAAAGGGCCCCATCGGAAGCTTCACCCACTCCATTATGGACCTTACACCATCACCAAGTCTCTGGGTGACAATTATTTTGGGCTCAACATTCCCCCCTTTCTTTGTTTACACCCAGTATTCAACGTGGCTCTCCTTCGACCATATTTCCCACCATTATTGGATACTTCAGAGATAGAATAACAATTGAAACTAACATAGCTCAAACCTGACTGCATGCAACAGGAATCCAATGATCATATTTTGGACACACAGGTTAAGGTCACTCGACAACAAAGGATCCATCTTTATCGATTTGTCAAAGCAGGGCAACTCCTGAACCAAGGCAAGTGGCTCACCTTGGGCCAAATTCAACAGAAATTTCCTCATCTGATGGGGGAACTCAACGCAATGGATAAAATTGCTTCCTAAGGGTGGAGGATTGTTTTATATGGATTTAAATGGCATCCCCCCTATTCAAACTGGTTCATTTTGGTTGTTTTCTAGTTTGGCATATTTTTTCCTAGTTTTTACGTCCCTGACTTTCGGGGCCATTTTGAGGCCCTAAACAACATTTTTAGGGCTTGCCACAATTATACTACATAAAGAGTTAGATTCTAATGACAACATGTGTATTCCTCGGATAGACCTTTCCAAAAAGCTATCGTGCGCCTAAAACATAGATCGTATGCAAAAGTTACGACCCTGGGAAGTTGATGTACTAGCTTACCCCAACGGGGCCCACACGACTTTTGGCGCTTCATCTCCTAGGGTTAGGTTTCTGGATTTCTAGGGTTTTTCATTCATGTTTATTGTAAAAAGGCCTTGAGAGCCTCATTGTAATCATCTTCTTGTGAATGAGCACAACCATCATATCTCTTCTCAGAGATAAGCCGCTACCATTCCAGCAAGCTTGTTTTCTACTGCATTTTACAGTTTCAGCTTATTTCCTTACTTAATAGAAACCAATTTTACTGTATCTTTGTTATTCTATGTTAAGCATATTTTAAATAATAATTGGTATTCATTTCGTTCTGCTCATAAAATCTAGATCAGGAAAACCTCTAGTAGAGAGGATCTCTATTACAATAAACTCCAAGACAAAAATATACAATGCCTCCTACTCTTATTTATACTAATTCTACCTTCTAAGGAAACTTCTAGAGAAATATGTTTCTAGAAGCAGAAGCTTCCATTAGGTCTTCTTACATTGAATTATTCTCCTTTATTTATTAGGCCTTATTAACTAATGTTGGCCTTTATTACATAGAAAACATATCCTATGAACTAATGACCCATGGAGAGGGGTTAGGATTGGATCCTAACAAAAAGAATCAAGAGAAGTGTTCCAAGATCACAATAGTTTTGTTGAGTTAAAAGGTTAAGAAGGTTAGTAGTGTGACAAATCTTTTGAAATTGAGATCTAATATGGGTATATGATGGAAACTCTAAGAGAAATTGCTTTTCATATTCATCCCTCTTAGTGTCACAAAGGTGACAAAATATTTCCCCATAGTGTTTTGGGAGCTGACCAAAGCACAGTTCACTACAAAGGTCATGAGATTTTGTTATTATTTTAGCAATGTTTATTTTCTTCTTTACACTTGTGAAGACAAAGTGATCCAGATTTTGTTGAGAATGAAATGAAGAAAGAGATATAACAAGGGAATAAACAAAACTATTGCAAGAAACAAAGAGCTATAGTAATTCACAGTTTCTATTAAAGAATGAAATATGTAGAGACTATAAAAGAAACTACAAAGTGAGATGAACTAGCTAGAATGGTGGCATATTATCTTTGATAAGATATGTGATGACTATGATCATTCAAAATATGTCTTTACAATGAGGCTCAAAAGGCCTTTTTAACATAAAGCATTAATGATAAAACCCTAAACATATAAAACCCTAACCCCAGGAGATGAAACGCCAAACGGATTGTGGGACCCAATGGGAGTAGTTGATACGTCAACTTCCCGAGGGAATAAATTTTACATACGATCTCTATTTGGGGTCCATGATAGCTTGTTGGAAAGTTCTATACAAGAAGTAAACATTCCAATAAATCTCAAGAGAGAACGTATAGTAATCTCTTAGGCCCCGCAATGTCAAAAAAACGTCATTTAGGACCTCAAAATGACACCAAAAGTTCAAGACTCAAAAAACCGTAGAAAAAATGTCAAGGTGGAAAATTGTGTTTTGAGCTATTGAAATGGGTGGGTGGCCACTGATATCCACTTGGATCATTCCTTCCACCTTAGGAATCAATGGTCCTCATGAAATCAAGTTCGCTTGGGAGATGGGGAAGCTTTTGTTGAATCTAAACCTTGGTGAGCCGCTTGCTTTGCTAAAGAAATTGTTAGGTGTGTACTATCCATTACCTTGTCGAAGGATGTTATGAAACTATTTTTGGAGGTTTTGTATCCATTCAACTAATATAGCTACATTATTTTCCTCGATATAAGTATGGGAGGACTCTCTCGGTGAAGATGTAGCATCAAGAGCTATATCAATAGGGGCTAATGGTTGGAATGGTTATTTTATAGATCTTCATGGTTATGAATGGTTATGTTATATTTTGGATTGATTGGGTAGTGCAGAGGCACTCCCATAGGTGAAGAAACTGTATCTATGGGCTCTTCTAAAACCTTTTCAATCCATGTCTTCTTTGAAAAACAGGATCACAGAGCAATAAAATAAAACAAATACAGAAACAAAACATAGAAGATACACAATACAATAGAGACACAGATATATGTGGTTCACCCAGTATGGGATACATCCATGAGAGAAATTTCCAGGTCCTTCCTTTATTATTATCTATCAAATGAAGGGATATAACCTACATCACACCCGTTGTAACTTCATCTAATTTCTTTCACAGTTTCGTCTCTCAGAACACAATATTCATAATAATACATAGCTACAATACATTTCCCTCATAAACGAGGGTTTCCTTCTATGGAAAAAAAACCTAACATAACTTCTATCGTCAGATCTGCAACCTTATAATGAACGGTCCATATTTACTATGAAATTACAATATACATTTACAAGGGAATTTTTCCTTCGGGGGCTTCACCCCCAAACCCCCACAATGGGAGTAACCCCCCCTACGTGGAGGAGTGTACATTCTTCTAGGGTGTAAAGTATTCATGGGGTATAAACACGACTGAAAACAAAGACCTCTGAATCAGGAAGATAATCAGTTTCCACAACCAACACATATGTTGGATAGAAAAGTCTCGGATCGACGTTGTAGTGATTGTAGTGTCCTTTTGTTCACCTTTTGAATGGATGATAAAGAGGATAAAATTTGTGGTATGGGATATTATTTTTCAACATTGTTTTGTTGAGACAATAGTTGGAACTACCTCTGGTACTTTGTAGAGATGACCGACGAGAGTAACAATGACACTACAGGGTCAAGACTCATAAACAACATGACACTTACAAATATATGGCTGGCTTAAAAGAACATCACATACCTCCATTGGGGAAAAATCACACAATACCTCATCCTTGAAGGGATTCATGTCATAGGACATGCGGCACTATTGGTTGACATGGTGATCCCATCCCTAACAAAGCCAACTGACATTGTATGGTTGCAGATGTGGTGTTGTCGGAAAATCGAACTGTTAAAAAAACATGATTGCGAAGAAATAAAAAAAAAAAAACAAATGCGGAAGTAAAACATAGAAGATACAAAATACAACAGAGAAACAGATATATGTGTCTCACCCAGTGCAGGCTACATCCACAAAAGAAATTTCTAGGTCCTTCCTTTTTATTATCCAACAAAATGAAGGGATACAACCTACATCATGCTCAATGTAACTACATCTTCCTTCTCTCACAATCTCTTCTGTCAGAATACAATAATCACACTCATACATAGTTGCAATGCAATTCCTCATAAAAGATGGTTTCCTTCTAGGAAAAAAATCCCTAAAATAACTTCTACCATGAGATTTGCAACCTAATAATGAACGATCCAAATTGACTATGAAATTACAATACTTTACAAGGAAATTTTTCCCTCGGGGGTTTCGCCCCCGAACCCCAACCGGTCCTTTAACCCCTCAGCTAGGGGGATGATCCCCCCCGCATGGAGGGGTGTACAGTATTCATGGGGTATAAACACGGCTGAAAAAAGAGACCTCTGAATCAGGAAGATAATCAGGCTCCACAACCAAAAATCTCCCACTTGGAGACTGATCACAACAAATCAAATGTTTTTATATCTACTGGACTATGATCCTTCTTGGACCTGGAAAATTTCTCATCTCCTCCTTCATGCATGAAGACCAACTGAAACTGCGTAGGAACTCAGTTTCTCCCTCGTTAGTCCATTTTTTAACATGTTTGCAAGATTTTGTCTAGTATGTATCTTTTCAAACTTCAAATGTCCATCTTCCAAGATGGATCGTATGAAATGGTACCTGAGTTGTATATTCTTAGTCTTTGAATGGAAGACTGAGTTATTTTCAATATGAATGGCACTCTCCCTAAAACTATCCAACCAACTATTCTCCTTCTTAGTTCCCAATTCCTCCATAAACCTATGTAACCAAATCATCTCTTTACTAGCCTCTATAGTAGCAACATACCCTTCTTCCATTGTTGAAAGTGAAACAACCTTTTGCAGTTTCGAAAATCCAACTTACTATTGTTCCATCTATAATAAAAACATACTTTGTGGTGCTCCTCCTACTATATTTATCATCTTCCATATATGAATCAATATATCCCTGTAGAACAGTGTATGAACCTCCAAAACATAATGCATGAGTAGAAGTACCTCTCAAATACATGAGAATATAGTTTAGTGCATCCCAATGTTCTTTACCTAGATTTTTCATATACCTTCTCATAACTCCCACTGCATGTGAAATATCTGGTCTTGTGCAAACTATCTCATACATCAAGCCGCCAACTGTTGATGAATAAGGGACCCTGGACATGTATTCTATCTCCTCATGTGTCTTAGGACACATTTCCTTAGTTAATTTGAAATGTTTGGAAAAATGTGTACTAACTAGTTTTGCATTCTACATTCTAAACCTCTCCAACACCTTCTCTATGTACTCACCTTGAGACAATGTCAATTTGCAACTTTTCATGTCTCTTCTTATTCTCATACCAAGGATTTTCTTTGCAGCACCCAAATCCTACATCGTAAATGAATTAGCTAATTTCTTCTTAAGAATATTTATATCCTACATGTTAGACCCTGCAACAAGCATGTCATCTACATACAATAGCAAGATAATATAGCTTCCATTTTCTAGTCTTTTAAAATAAACACAGTGATCAGAATGGAATCTACTATAACCTTTTTCTTTCATAAACCTATCAAACATCAAATACCACTACCTTGGAGCTTGCTTTAGGCCATACAAGATCTTCATCAACCTCCATACCAAATTCTCCTTTCCTTTGACCTCATACCCTTGTGGCTGCTACATATAAATCTCTTCCTCCAAATCCCAATGGAGAAAAATTGATTTTACATCTAATTGTTCAAGATGAAAATATTCTACTTCCACAAGACTTAAAATAGTCCTAATTGAAGTCATTTTAACAACAGGAGAAAATATTTCATCAAAATATATACCTTTCTTTTGTGAAAACCCCTTTAC
Source organism: Picea sitchensis (assembly GCA_010110895.2). Lineage (NCBI taxonomy): Eukaryota > Viridiplantae > Streptophyta > Pinopsida > Pinales > Pinaceae > Picea > Picea sitchensis. The sequence goes on from SNQJ01S0081956.1 coordinate 69,147, forward strand.
AACAAGTCTAGCCTTGTACCATTTTTTTCCTCCATCTTATTCCTTCAACCTGTAAACCCATTTATTCTACAATGTTCTTTTTCCTAAAGGGACCTAAACCAAGTCCCAATTCTAGTTATTTACCAAGGAATCCATTTCCTCTTTCATGCCTTGATCCCACTTCCTTTTAGTATCTACTTGCATTGCCTCTTCATAAATTTTTGGTTCACCAGAATCAGTCAACAATAAATAATAAAATGAAGGAGAGTATCATTCAAGGGGTTTAATTAACATGGTATATCTTCTAACAATACTTGCAGGAGTTTGAGGTACTTGTTTCTCTTGTTGTTGTACATTTTTATTTTCTAGTAACTTTGGAATTTTTTTTTCAGTGATCTCATCAAGCACTGTGTATTCTCTTTTTCTTCTTCCTATTTTCTTTCCTACAACTAATATTTATACATGACCTTGTCATTGAATATGACATCCCTACTCCTAATGATTTTTTTATTTTTAGATTCCCATAAGCAATAACCAAAATCATTAACACCGTATCCAATAAAGGTACACGTCTTGGATTTTGCTTCAAGCTTTCTTCTATTTTCTTTATCAATAGGGACAAATGCTTCACAACTTAAAGTCTTCAGAAATGAATAGTTTACCTTTTTACATGTCCATGCCTCCATTGGATTCGACCATCCAAATAACTTGAATGCCCTCTATTTATCAAGTAAAAAACAATGTCCACAACATCTACCCAAAACTATAAGGACAGCTCTACATGGAATCTCATACTCCTTGCATGCTCCATGATTGTCATGTTCGTCCTTTCTGATACACCATTTTCTTGTGGTGTTCCTGGAACTGTCTTCTCTCTACAAATACCATGGTATGAACAATAATAATCAAATGTTTTTATGTAGTATTCACCTCCATTGTATGATCTATGACCCTTCACCCTTTTTCCTACCTCATTCTCAACCAAATCTTTCCATTTCTTAAAAGTATCAAAAACATCATATTTTTGTTGAATGCAATAAACCCAAGTTTTTCTAGTTGCATCATAAATAAAAGTAACATAATAATGAGATCCACCAAGAGACGATACCTGATTTTGTCCCATACATATGTATGCACAAGATCTAACTTTTTATTCTTCTTTACCTTTCCAACTCTGAGAAATTTGAGTCTCTTTTGTTTTCCATAAACACAATGCTCATAGAAATCCAAATCAATTTGTTTAATATCTGGAAACAAATTTATTTTGTGAAGTATTGGCATTCCCTTCTCAATCATGTGTCCAAGCCTATGATGCCACAATGTTGTATTCACTCCTGTAGAAGTTAAAGAGTTAGAAGATTCAATATTACCAGTACATAAATATAATGTACCTACCTTCTCTCCTTTTGTTATCACCAGTGATCCTTTAGTGACCTTCCACGCCTTATCTGTAAATATATATATACAACCTTTACTTTCCAGTTGCCTTGTTGAAATTAGATTTTTCCTTAGATCTAGTACATGTCTTACCTCTTTCAATAACCATTGGTTTCCATTCTTTTTCTTTATTTGTACCTTACCCATTCCAACATTTTTTCATGGTGCATCATCAACCAAATGCACCTGTCAAAAATCACCTTGAACATAATCTAGAAAATGTTTCCTATGGGGTGTGGCATGAAATGAAGCCCTCGAATCTACTACCCAAGACTAAGAAATATTATCTACAGAAAGAATCACAACATCTTGCAACACATCACCTATTACATGTACTTCTTTATTTTTCTCTTGTTTTCCATCTCTTTGTTTCTTTGGAGATCTACAATCTTTCTTTAGATGTCCTTTCTTCCCACAATTCCACCACTCTATCTTTCCCAATCTAGATTTGGATATTCTCTTACCACAATTCCCATGGTTTCCTGATCTCTTTCCTCTATCCTTTTGTCTTCCCCAGTTCTCCATAGTCAACGCATTACCTGATGTATCACCTGTGTTTTTTCGTCGCATTTCCTCGCTAAGGATAACACCAACAACATCATCAAATTTTAGAGTTTTTAAACCAGAGACAGAGTTACTTACAACCATGACCAAGTCATTCCAGCTTTCTAGCAATGAGCACTTGATTAGAAGAGCCCTAACCTCATCGTCAAAGTCCACTTTTACAGAACTTAGTTAATTAGTAACCATATTAAATTCATTTAAATGATCTGCAATAGACCCACCTTAGAGCATATTCATATTAAATAATATCTTCATTATAAATAGCTTATTGGATGCCGAGGTTTTTTCATACACTTTAGCTTATGCGTCCATCAGCTTCTTCGTTGTATTTTCTTTTGTAATATTGAAAGCCACTAACAATGCCAGGCTCAGTTGTATCGTTCCTAGTTCCTTTCTGTCAAGAACCTCCCATTCTTCATCCTTCATGGCCATTGTCACACACCCATTGCGACGTAATAAATTTTTCACCTTTTCTCGAGGGACAGAATCCCCAAAATCCTACGGGGCTTAGCACAGGCTGCAGACACCACCTCTTCCTTGACAGAGTCTCTGCACGATCTCTCGGTCTTACGGATTGCTCAGTTTCTTTTATGAGCCAAAGTGTCTCCTTTTGATTCCCAGCTGGAATCTCCTTCCAATTGACCCACATGTCCTTTCAGAAGCTCCCCTATGTGAACAGCACTAGGCGCGAGCTCCACTCTCTCCGAGCGACCACAGTGCTATGACCAACGCCTATTCTAGAAGGCGCTTGTCGTAACTCGCAATCTCATGAGTTCATGAGTCGAAGCTCCCGACACTTCCTTCCCAATCTTGTGATACCCGAGATCATGAAATGGGTGTAGCTCCCTTATGTTAGCACCCTCTGCGCATGATTGTCAGCTAGGCTAAACGCTAGCTCTCGTCGCAACTTTGCGACTTCACAAGTCGAAGGGTTGAGCCTCCGTGCTCTTCCCATGTAAACCTCCAAGACTTGAAAGTCAACGAGGGTTGACCTTCCCTTCGCACTTCTCGCAACTCGCCACTTCGCGAGTTGTAGCGTCAAGTTCCCATGCTCTCTTGTTGTGATCTCCCGAGACATGATAAGTCAATGTCGGGTTGACTCCTCCCTTGACGCTTTTCGCTATTCGCAACCTCACAGGTTGAAGCATCGAGTCTTCATGCTCTTATCCCGTGAGTCCCCGAGACACGAGAATTCAGTGGAGTGTTGACTTCCTTCTCCAGGCAACGGGTCTCCACCTGTGAACCACGTGGGCCCCACCTTGTGGTTCTGCCACATGTTCCCTCATGCCTTGGCTCTCGGCACTTCACGACTTTTACAATCAAAATGAGGTCCTCTCAACCTCTGAACCTTCGAATGCGTGATATGCGCGATGAGGCTCTTGATCCAATGGTCCTCCCATTCTCTGGATCCAATGGCTGTCCTCGCTCCTTGCAATTTCTCCACTCGTGACTTGGAGCACCCAACTCCTGGGCTCTTACCTTGCAAACCTCTGAGTTCGCGAGATCCCTCGATCTCTGCCACCTGTCCTCCTCAGACAGATGGTTCTGATCTTCTCGCGACTTCACCACTCGCGAAGTCAAGAGACTTCCTCCTCTGACTCTCGATGTCTGAATCCTCAATAGAGAGGATCTCGCGACACATGTCCTCCTTCCAATGGATGGCTCAGATTCTTCCATGACTTTGCAACTCGCAAAGTCTAGACACCCACCTCTATGAGTCCCGATGCCCAAGTCTCTGAGGAGGAGGATCTCGCGACAGGTGTTATTCCACAGACGGACGGATCCAAACCTTTCGAAAATTTGAAACTTCTGATGTCGAGTGTCCATACCTTCGTCCTCAGGACCCCTGAACTCCCGAATGCCAAGATCCTGATACCAACTCCTTCGGGAATTTTCGCCTCTGTTCATGAGGGCTTAACCCTCATGCATCTCCTGACAGATCCAACGGCAATCAGATTTTCTAACTAAGATCTGACGATTCAGATCTGTCCCACGCTGTGCACTCTCCCACTGCTCCCTAGATGTGGAAAAACCATCGGTCCAGATACTCCCACAGACCTTGGGCATCTACGGTCCCGATTTCTTCGCTACTCACAAAGATAAAGGAAAAGGGGGTTAAGGCATTTAACGCCATCGTCTCTTTCTCCAATATAACGGTCATGAATGACCGTAGATATTCTGATGGGATCTTGTCCGTCAATCGATTCTTATCCACACGCTCTTGTTTTAGGATTTTGCGGGTCAAGGTTTCGAGACTCGCGAGTGCAAGAAAACTCACACCTAGATACTCCGGGTGCCGAAACACCAAAATGTTGAGGTCTACAAGGACCGTTCTCCCTCGTACAAGGTTTTGAGACTTAACCTCTAACATCCTTCTTCAAGTCCTCAAGTAATTTACACCAGGTTTTGAAGACCAGACTGGAAGCTCTTCTCTAAGGTAAGGGAGTGGTCTCAAAAGGATGCCTTCTGGAGGAAATCTATCCAAGGCATCAGATAGGGAAAACACAGGAACAATCTCCTGAGAGTAGAATTGAAGTCTAAGTTAGATCGGTAAGCATATAAATAGAAATTCGTAAAACACAAGCCATATGTGGTCTTTCCATTATAAGCATGCAACCATCATTTCTGGTCAAAACACCATGCAGATAGTATTATGCTCAAACCATTCATAAATTGCATAGATTATGAACATATATATCAGCATATAAAAATCAAGATATAGGATATAAATCACTTATCAAAAATAACACCAGGTGTGATTGCAACTACTGAGAGGGGTACTCATTTCCACCCAACCGTAGGCTCAGCGACTCCCAACGGATTTACCACTAGCCACCCCTGAGCTGAGACCACGATGTTGCAAGACCGTGTCTCTGTTTACCAGTGACTGAGAATGAAGGTTACTCTCCTCCTTCTCTGATCTGAAAATAGAAGGCTGACTTCTTTTGCTATGCAAGCACCCTCTACCTCATAAAAATAAACCTTAACATGACCTTGCTTCATGTGTTAAATTATGCAAGATAGTTTATGTGATTAGTTTATACTTCTTCTTTGCAATGTTTATGTGTGAGGAAAGTTCTTTGAAATGCTTAATCATGTGTTATAAATCAATACACAGCATTATAAAGTGCAGCAAATAACACAGCAAACTCACAACAATAGCAAGATGATAAAGGAGTTCACCCCTCTCTGGGCTACGTCTCCTTGAGCCTCCTTCAATGGACTTGGCTCTTTGGGATTAATTTTTCAAATTCTCTTTACAAGCTACTGCTCAACTCCAATGGATTTATAGACTGTACCATTGAGTTCAGAATACATAAAAACCCCAAATTTGACTGTAGAAACTCTGCAAATGGACAATGGCTCATCCAACAATGACCTCTTCTACATGTGACCTCCAAGCTTCCCTGAACTTGAATGAGGAAAAAATACCTGTAGAAGTCCTCCAATGGATATGAAACCTATCCCAATGTGTTCAAGGCATAATAAACAGTCAGAAATGACTATTCAGTCTCAACAAATGGATATGTGCTCATCTGAGCAATGCCTCAAACAATGAGGGCCTTAAGGCTCCTGAAGCTTCCTCAAACTTCAAATGTGAAAAACCTGAAAATGGGCTCTTCAAATGCTTGTGATAACATCACCAATGGACTTAGAACGTCCAAAAACCCCTAGCTGGGCTTTTACGGCACTTGATTTGGTCAAAAACTCATCAAGTTATGCTTGCTGCCATTTTTCCTTTTTCCAAACTCTGTTACAGGCTCGCCATATTGCACCTCTAGCAGACTGAACCTAGCTCCAGGCATTTCTCCATGCAAAAACTCATCACATGCGCGCCTTCCGAAATTGGTACAAACTGTCGCTCCGTTAGCACGACTATAGCCCCCCAAGTCGGGGTTGTTGGGCGCATGGGGGTCCATATAGCCACGTCCCAGTGCATAAAGAGGGATAACTGTTTTGTGGTTAAACCAAATATGGACAAGTGGCGGGTACATTTGAACCCAAACCAAATATTAAAATCCACATTGAAATCCACGCGTGTATGGTTAACCGAGGCATAAAATGGTTATATATAACATAACCGCGCGCCATATTGCAATACACCAAACCTTTGAACGGTGGTCACCAATTTTATTACCCCACGCATAGTGTTAACACAATAGAACCCGGAACAATGTTAAAAAACCCGCGCACAAATAAAACCAACGGTTACATTACGCGGTTATATGTTTTAATGCAATAAACCGTGGCATTAAAATTAACCCCCGCGCGTTTTTAATATGTGCAATGGTTATATAATACAAGGTTTAAACTTGGTTATATATAACGCGTGATATGGCATATGTCACAGTCATATGCGAAGGCATGAAACCACGGGCCATAAATAAAGAACCCCCCGCGCGTGTGCCTCCAAATAAAGTCCGGGTCACATGAATTAATAATATGACCAAGGGTTTTGTTATGGTTTCAAAACTCCCGCCCGCGCGCCAAAATGGAGGGCAAGGTTATATGTGTGACACGAAACCGAGGGCTGGGGCTAAGCCCCAGCCCTACCCCCGCACCAACGTTCAAATGTTAAAACATAAATAATTTTAATTATGTATTCATACTATGAAACATACACCGGCGCGTTGGTAAGTTGGCCTATGTTAAAGTGTTTAAAGGCAGGTAGAGGTCCGGGGGTCGAACCCCATGGACCTTCAAAAATTTTGATTAACCAAACATATAACCACCAACCAATAAATGGGTGCCACGTGGAAGCCCTTGATTGGGCCTCGTGGCACCATGCCATTTGCCCGAAATATGCCACGTGTCCAATAATGATTCGACCTCCATCAGCCAATAAGAATCTGCCATGTTAGCATGGTCACCACGTCATCTGCCACGGAGGTACATCATGCCACGTCACTGTATGGCTGCCACGTCAGTTGTACGGCCTACCACGTCAACTATACGGCCTGCCCAGTGAGCATCAAAATTTTCCCTGTTTGACCCGTCGAACAGATCGCGATAACTTCTCCATACGGACTCCGTTTGCGAAAATAAATATACCGCCGGAATCAGGAGAACAAGACGGACGCAATGGCACCGTTTTTGTCGCATTCCGAGCACTTTGAAAATTGAGCAAATTTTAGACCCCTGGTCCAGATTCTGATCACGCCTTCCCACTGAAAGGCTTTTGGACCCACAAAAGCTTATAATTATCGATCTGAGCCTCAATACTCTTCTCCTTTCAAGTTCTATCAACTGATTCTACTTGAAAAGGACTTTTTGACAATCACCTGGGTACTTTGACATGCCTTGCACTGCAACTGACTATGTCCCTCAACCACTGCTCTCTGGATGCTGCTGACCCACTGTTCTCTCTATGCTTGGAAGACTGCCAGCCTTCCCACTGAGAATCAAGTCCCTCTTTCGAACTCTTTGGCGTCAACAATCCGCTCTCCAACGGCTGCCAAATCTTTCCTGCGACATCTTGTCACAAGCCAAGAAAACCATCAATCTTGAAAAAGAATAATACAAGACTGAAAAATAATGACAGCAAAGTCTTTTTTGCTCTTCAAGCAACTGTCGCATCTTGTGCTTCATCAAAGCACATGGTGTTTTCCTCCATCTCAATGTACTCAAAAATGACTTACAAGTCATCCAACACAATCGACTAAAACACAAGTCGAAAACCATGAACAACACACATGGTCGTCAAGATAAAATCGACACAAGTCGAGACTCAAATGAAACATGTCATCCCTCCAAAATGACAAGTCCAAAGACATGATAAACAATCATGCTACAATCCTGACTCATCCATGATGACAATCCTCAAGTTCAATGTTTATGCACTCACAAAACCAAATGCATGCGCATACCTTCTTTAACTCTCCTTCATGTAGAAACATAGGTTCTCAAACCCAAATCATGTGAGTACTAAAGAGCTGAATATGAAAAGTGTAAGTGGCTGTAACAGATGGACAACATACCCCTCTTTTTCATGTTCTTGTCGAGGTGGTACAACACAAGTATGCATTCAAAGGAAATTGCATTCATATGCAAACTTGCCTCTTATCAAAATATGACAAACTGCTGCAACTTTCAACTTCAACAAAAATGAAGAGATAAGGCTGAAATGTGCATCTACTCAAAAAGAATGAAAGCCTTACTTACTCAAGAAATCTATCCATTTCTTACCAAGCCAACTCAATGGCGAATCCTTCTGCTAAAAGTTGTCTTCTTGTGAATCATCTTGACTCACATCAATGATGGAATCTCCTCTTCCATTCTTGTCAATCTTTTCACCCAACTGCTTCTTGTGCCTTGGATGTGAGGTTGGATGCAATGTCCAACATTGGTCAATGAAATGACCCCTCTTCTGAAAATGAGTGCAAATCTTTTGCATTTTCTCTTCATGTTGCCTTTGCTTGTAAAGTTTCCTGAAAGTGGACTTTCTTTTCCAACACTTGGAAACATGATGGTTAAATAAACCACAAAATGTACATGGTCTTTTTCCATTGTTACATGCAGATTTATTATGCTTAACATAATTAAAAGAAACAGAATTAAAGGGAGATTTATACCTTAAACATTCACCTTTTTTGACGCTTTGAGGAGGTGAATTGGAAGAGTTACAATCTCTCTTTTGAAGACTATCAAATCTTCTCTTGTCCTCATGGCTGTCACAACCTTTTTGTTGCACACATTTGCATTCATCTTGAACACAAATCTTGCATGCTGAAGAGTTTGAACTTTCAACCAAAGTTCTTGAACTTTCACCTTGAAAACCTTCTTGAGGAGGTGAACTTGAAACAAAAATTGTGCTTGAAACTTTTTCATTAGTTTCCTCAACCTTGGAATTTGTTTCATTAATTCGTTCATAACCAAGACCACAATATTTAGGTCTCTCTTCAACAACAATAGGCTCAACAATGCCTTGTGCATTCTTGCCTAACCCTTTACCTTCATAGCCCATTTTTAACATTAACTTGGACCCTATTCCTTTTGTGTGGTTTTCAAAAACACCAAAACATTCTTCTTGAGAGGAATTTGAAGACAAACTGACATTACATACCTCATGTGCATGCATGTACTTGGTAAGGGTTTCTTTTGCTTCATGGAGTTGATTCTCCATCTCCTGCAACTTTTCAAGAAGTTGTCCATTCTCCTCCTTCAAGCCAGCAGCCATCAGCTGCTCTTGAAGGACAATGCTCTCTTCCTATCTTTCCACAACTCTTGAACCATATCCTTCATGGTTAGCAATGCATTAAACATTTCTTTGTCAAAGAACTTAGATGTGGCATGGTTAGCAATGCATTAAACATTTCTTTGTCAAAGAACTTAGAATTGGAAGATGTAGGAGAACTATCAATGTTTGAAGCTTCCTCCATACTTGCAAGATTACAAACTTCAACACAAATCTTGCACAAATACCATCAGCTAAAACTCAAGCTATCATTGGCAAATACATGAGCAAAATAAACTATGCTCTGATACCAACCTGATCTGAAAATAGAAGGCTAACTTCTTTTGCTATGCAAGCACCCTCTACCTCATAAAAATGAACCTTAACAGGACCTTGCTTCATGTGTTAAATTATGCAAGATAGTTTATGTGATTAGTTTATACTTCTTCTTTGCAATGTTTATGTGTGAGGAAAGTTCTTTGAAATGCTTAATCATGTGTTATAAATCAATACACAGCATTATAAAGTGCAGCAAATAACACAGCAAACTCACAACAATAGCAAGATGATAAAGGAGTTCACCCCTCTCTGGGCTACGTCTCCTTGAGCCTCCTTCAATGGACTTGGCTCTTTGGGATTAATTTTTCAAATTCTCTTTACAAGCTACTGCTCAACTCCAATGGATTTATAGACTGTACCATTGAGTTCAGAATACATAAAAACCCCAAATTTGACTGTAGAAACTCTGCAAATGGACAATGGCTCATCCAACAATGACCTCTTCTACATGTGACCTCCAAGCTTCCCTGAACTTGAATGAGGAAAAAATACCTGTAGAAGTCCTCCAATGGATATGAAACCTATCCCAATGTGTTCAAGGCATAATAAACAGTCAGAAATGACTATTCAGTCTCAACAAATGGATATGTGCTCATCTGAGCAATGCCTCAAACAATGAGGGCCTTAAGGCTCCTGAAGCTTCCTCAAACTTCAAATGTGAAAAACCTGAAAATGGGCTCTTCAAATGCTTGTGATAACATCACCAATGGACTTAGAACGTCCAAAAACCCCTAGCTGGGCTTTTACGGCACTTGATTTGGTCAAAAACTCATCAAGTTATGCTTGCTGCCATTTTTCCTTTTTCCAAACTCTGTTACAGGCTCGCCATATTGCACCTCTAGCAGACTGAACCTAGCTCCAGGCATTTCTCCATGCAAAAACTCATCACATGCGCGCCTTCCGAAATTGGTACAAACTGTCGCTCCGTTAGCACGACTATAGCCCCCCAAGTCGGGGTTGTTGGGCGCATGGGGGTCCATATAGCCACGTCCCAGTGCATAAAGAGGGATAACTGTTTTGTGGTTAAACCAAATATGGACAAGTGGCGGGTACATTTGAACCCAAACCAAATATTAAAATCCACATTGAAATCCACGCGTGTATGGTTAACCGAGGCATAAAATGGTTATATATAACATAACCGCGCGCCATATTGCAATACACCAAACCTTTGAACGGTGGTCACCAATTTTATTACCCCACGCATAGTGTTAACACAATAGAACCCGGAACAATGTTAAAAAACCCGCGCACAAATAAAACCAACGGTTACATTACGCGGTTATATGTTTTAATGCAATAAACCGTGGCATTAAAATTAACCCCCGCGCGTTTTTAATATGTGCAATGGTTATATAATACAAGGTTTAAACTTGGTTATATATAACGCGCGATATGGCATATGCCACAGTCATATGCGAAGGCATGAAACCACGGGCCATAAATAAAGAACCCCCTGCGCGCGCACCTCCAAATAAAGTCCGGGTCACATGAATTAATAATACGACCAAGGGTTTTGTTATGGTTTCAAAACTCCCGCCCGCGTGCCAAAATGGAGGGCAAGGTTATATATGTGACACGTTCAAATGTTAAAACATAAATAATTTTAATTATGGATTCATACTATGAAACATACACCGGCACGTTGGTAAGTTGGCCTATGTTAAAGTGTTTAAAGGTGGGTAGAGGTCCGGGGGTCGAACCTCACGGACCTTCAAAAATTTTTATTAACCAAAAATATAACCACCAGCCAATAAATGGGTGCCATGTGGCAGCCCTTGATTGGGCCCCGTGGCACCATGCCATTTGCCCGAAATCTGCCACGTGTCCAATAATGATTCGACCTCCATCAGCCAATAAGAATTTGCCACGTTAGCACGGTCGCCACGTCATCTTCCATGGAGGTACATCATGCCACGTCACTGTACGACCGCCACGTCAGTTGTACGGCCTGCCACGTCAGCTGTACGGCCTGCCCAGTCAGCATCAAAATTTTCCCTGTTTGACCCGGCGAACAGATCGCGATAACTTCTCCATACGGACTCCGTTTGCGAAAATAAATATATCGTCGGAATCAGGAGAACGAGACGGACGCAATGGCACCGTTTTCGTCGCATTCCGAGCACTTTGAAAATTGAGCAAATTTTAGACCCATAGTCCAGATTCTGATCATTCTCTACTATCACTCACTCTGTATTTTTCTAGAGTTCTCCTCTTTCCTTCCCTCGTGTCTGCCCTCTGATCGCCCACACTTCCTGCCTTTTCTTTATTCGGTGAGGTTGCGTGTGGCACGATTTTCCTCGCAGTGGTCAGGTTTGAGGACTCTACGAATGGGTGGTTCACCCCCATCCCTCATTACTCATGAGGAGCCCTTTACCTACCAATCCTGACGAGTCATTTAATTCGGGGCTAGCGAGACGCTCTTGGTTCTCCGGGCCAGTGAAGTCCAAATACGGTATTGGTTTTGGGTGGAAGTTAACACCACCATTCTAGGTGCCTTCCACCACCTTTCTTCAGCCATCGTGGTCTCTTTTTCAACACCTTCCCCTCTCAACAGTCCTACAAT
>SNQJ01S0081957.1:6633-19370 GCA_010110895.2 Picea sitchensis
TAGGCAAGTGTTTCTCATCACCTAGGTGCCTAAGGGGTGAGAAAGTGCCTAATGTGGACCCTAGTCATTTAATTTGTGAGAGACAAATTAAAAGGTGAATTTTTGAGACTTAGGGAAAGTGGGTGACTAAAGTGATTTTATCTCCACTGTTGATCTCATCTAATCTCAACCGTTGGATGAGATGACTCTTGAGATTCCCTCATGAGGTCAACTAGGGTAGGAGGGCGCACCCATTCTTGGGTAGATGAAACATTTTTTGAGAGAGCAAGAGAGCAAAAATTCGAGTTTGAGGAAAGAGGCCATTTTTGTAGAGCTAGGGCATGCATTTCGAGGCAACAAACTAGCATGCACTTCAAGGCAAAGGTACAACATCTATTGTAGGCCGTACAATGCGGATTTCAGTAGTTCGTACAACTTTATATTGGCACAAAAATCGAGGAAGAGGCACAACATTTAATTCAGGCCGTACAATACGGATTTCAACAGTTCGTACGGCTGAGTTTTTGGCACAGAAAACGAGGGAAGGTACAACTAGCTGACACATGCCGTACTGTACAGATTTTGACTGTTTGTACAGTCGTTTTGCTGCACAGAAATCGAGAATAATTTGTGTGATTTTTGGGTGTTTGGCATGGTTTTGAAGGAGGCTGTACAATCATTTATTACCCATAATATTGCTGCTGCTGTTGGCCCAGATTTCGAGGCATCCGTACAGCAAGAAAGAGGCATAAATATCGAGGAGCAGACCTGTACTTTTGTGCAGGAAATTCTGGCATGAATTTCGAGGAGTTGGCACGGTTTTCGAGATAAGTTTGTCAATAAATTTCTGAAGATGAATATGTTGTAAAAGATTTTCTCTGAAGCTCTGAAATAATAAAAACTCCCTCTCTCACTGGTTTTCCCCTTGTGGGTTTTTCCAGGGTCGCTGTTAGACCAAAAAATCACTGTGTTAAATTTTCTGAGTTATGTGCTGCTGATATGGTTTTATTTCTGTGTTAAATATTGTTCAGAATCCTCATGTTTCAGTTCTGAAAATTTCATTATATGATGAGTTTAATTGGCTGTCATAAAACTGGGTTTGGGCATTAAACATTGGCTGAAAAATCAGCGAGACTTGAAACTGGGTGGGGTCTGAAATTTTACACAAGCTTAATAATCCTATCCTACTAGGTGATAACACCCCTTCAAAGGCCACACTAACAATTGAAAAGCAAGAAATTAGACAAACATCACCTCATAAAATTGAAGCACATGACAATGATCATCCACACAATAGTACAAGCCACCTTTGACCTCCAAAGCCTTTTTATTCCAATCACAAAGATATTACAGAAGTATTACAACAACAAGCATCACCAAAACTCTCATTAACCCTTTGATGGAGAGATGGCTTGCTTATAGCAAAGGGGGACACACTTCTCAAGGAGGAGGGGTGCACTTTCCCATGTGGAATGAGACATGTGGGTGCAGGAAAGAGTGCCACCACTCAAGTGTAATCAAGTGAAATGCCACCATGACAAGAGATGAAGCATGAGAGGGCACCCTCTCAAGAGGTAGGCGCCTCTCTCCATGAGTGCGCCACCTCTTGAGAGGGAGGGCACACTTCACCTTTGGAATCTCCATCAACTCAAAGTGGACTGGCACATAACTCATCTCCAACTCCACACAACTCGCCCTCAAGTGCCACACACTCCTAGTGAAGAGTAGTGAACTAGAGAGAAGCCAAAACATGTTTCTGACATGTCTCCTTGATAATAGGGAGCTGATGAGAAAAAGTCATTTTTTTCTCTCAAAAGGGGGGTACAAGGGTAAAAAGGGTATTCTGGGTTAGCAGACGATATCCCCCAAGGCATATAACACCTTCTAGTACCACTTATTTAACATTACATCAATTTACAAAGTAAAAATTCCGTTTTACGGGAAATTTTATGACTTATTAAAATAATTAAAAAAAAACCTAGGGGGACTTACTGCATGTCCACAAGACTCTGGATAAATGAATAGCATGGTAATATACACTAGACTTAGACAACACACACTAAGGCCTAACCATTAGTACACACTCTAGCTTTGGAGGTAGTGAGTGAAAAAACTTAGAAATTATAAATCGTTGAAGAGCAAGATATAATTAACAAGTGAAAAAAAACACTCTAGAGTATGCATTGATGACCAAGTCTTAGGTAGTTGAGTCTTTTACATAATAGAGACCTCATGCTAGCTCATTTTATTACAATTCCTCCAAGGGGGTATGGAACATGCAAATAGGAAGAAGACGAGAAATTTTGATGTCATCAAAACCAAAATTTTTGATGACGAGAAAACGTGTCCCCTGTGTCTTGTTTCTGGGTTCGACATGTCCCATTTCCCATGTCATGTTGTTGTGTGACTTAGCGTACAACTAGATTTTCCCAATTAAGGTGTCTTTTTTATTTCCATGTTGCCCATGCATGGGAAAGATCCAGAGACTTCACCACCTTTGAGGGGTGGTAACTAGTGTAAAATGTCGGTGTAGACTCTAGTACGACTGACCCAGTGGGGACGTAAAGTATTAACATATCACATATAGCCGACATGGGGACATAACCATGAGATCTCGTATTTCAATTCACGACACTCAACCACTCGAGCTAACTCATCGGGCTCCCAATTAAGGTGTCGTGCAACCTCTATGTATGTAACTATTCTTAGTGGAAAACTCCCACATAGGTTTGTTCTTATGGTACTTAAGTTGTCCAATGCAATGTAAGTAGTGACAACTTATATGATCTAGGTAGATCTGATAGGGTCCACATAAGACAAATTCTATTTGGTTGATCGCTTCCTTCTTTCCCTTGATTTTAGTTGCAATCACTATAAGCGACTTGCAAAGTCCCATGTATCATCACTATATGCCACCTTTGATCTCCAAAGCCTTTTTATTCCAATCACAAAGATATTACAGAAGTATTACAACAACAAGCATCACCAAAACTCTCATTAACCATTTGATGGAGAGATGGCTTGCTTATAACAAAGGGGGGTACACTTCTCAAGGAGGAGGGGCGCACTTTCCCATGTGGAATGAGACACGTGGGTGAAGGAAAGAGTGCCACCACTCAAGTGGACTCAAGTGAAATGCCACCATGACAAGAGATGAAGGATGAGAGGGCGCCACCTCTCAAGAGGTAGGCGCCTCTGTCCATGAGTGCTCCACCTCTTGAGAGGGAGGGCGCACTTCACCTTTGGAATCTCCATCAAGTCAAAGTGGGCTGACACATAACTCATCTCTAACTCCACACAACTTGCCCTCAAGTGCAACACACTCCTAGTGAAGAGTAGTGAACTAGAGACAAGCCAAAACATGTTTTTGACATGTCTCCTTGATAATAGGGAGTTGATGAGCAAAAGTCAAATTTTTCTCTCAAAAAGGGGGTACATGGGTAAAAAGAGTATTCTAGGTTAGCATTCGATATTCCCCAAGGCATATAACACCTCCTAGTACCACTTATTTAACATTACATCAATTTACAAAGTAAAAATTCTGTTTTACGAGAAATTTTACGACATTAAAATAATTAAAAAAAAACCTAGGGGGACTTACTGCATGTCCATAAGACTCTGGATAAATGATTAGCATGGTAATATACATTAGACACTAGACTCAGACAACACACACTAAGGCCTAACCATTAGTACACACTCTAGCTTTGGAGGTAGTGAGTGAAAAAACTTAGAAATTATAAATCGCTGAAGAGCCAAGATATAATTAACAAGTGAAAAAAAACACTCTAGAGTATGCATTGATGACCAAGTCTTAGGGAGTTGAGTATTTTACATAATAGAGACCTCATGCTAGCTCATTTTATTACAATTCCTCCAAGGGGGTATGGAACATGCAAATAGGAAGAAGACGAGAAATTTTGATGTCATCAAAACCAACATTTTTGATGACGAGAAAACGTGTCCCCTGTGTCTTGTTTCTGGGTTCGACATGTCCCATTTCCCATGTCATGTTGTTGTGTGACTTAGCGTACAACTAGATTTTCCCAATTAAGGTGTCTTTTTTATTTCCATGTTGTCCATGCATGGGAAAGATCTAGAGACTTCACCACCTTTGAGGGGTGGTAACTAGTGTAAAATGTCGGTGTAGACTCTAGTACGACTGACCCAGTGGGGACGTTAAGTATTAACATATCACATGTAGCCGGCATGGGGACATAACCATGAGATCTCGTATTTCAATTCACAACACTCAACCACTCGATCTAACTCACCGGGCTCCCAATTAAGGTGTCGTGCAACCTCTATGTATGTAACTATTCTTAGTGGAAAACTCCCACATAGGTTTGTTCTTATGGTACTTAAGTTGTCCAATGCAATGTAAGTAGCGACAACTTATATGATCTAGGTAGATCTGATAGGGTCCACATAAGACAAATTCTGTTTGGTTGATATCACATGTAGCCGACATGGGGACATAACCATGAGATCTCGTATTTCAATTCACAACACTCAACCACTCGAGCTAACTCACCGGGCTCCCAATTAAGGTGTCGTGCAACCTCTATGTATGTAACTATTCTTAGTGGAAAACTCCCACATAGGTTTGTTCTTATGGTACTTAAGTTGTCCAATGCAATGTAAGTAGCAACAACTTATATGATCTAGGTAGATCTGATAGGGTCCACATAAGACAAATTCTGTTTGGTTGATCGCTTCCTTCTTTCCCTTGATCTTAGCTGCAATCACTATAAGCGACTTGCAAAGTCCCGTGTATCATCAGTGCCTAGATCTGTGTGGTGGCACAACTCACAAAGCGAAACCCATAAGGGCTTTTGGGAGGCCTTGTTTAGGGCATAGTTCAGCTGCTCGCCTCTCCATCTCGTCGTGTACTCAAATATCCATCATTGGAATCTTCTTGACGACCTCAAGTCTTAGGAGAGTTTCCACAAACATTCGGCTTCCACTTAGGATTATGCATCTAAGCCCGCTCCCAAGTTTCTCTCCAGAAGAGATTGTTAGACAGTGTATCATCCCCTTCTTGGTGATCGATGACTTTGCTAGGGAGTCTTCTTCTTCCTCTTCCCCTCATGTTGCTTTTGCTTCTAGCTATGACACGCCTTGACGTTTGTACCCTATGCTCAACGTGTTTTGTATTTTCATTACTTTTTAATTACTATTGGCTAGCTTTGTAGCTCTTTTGTTACTCTTTGTAGTTTAGCAATAGGAGTTTCCTTTGCACATTCTCTATGTGTTTGCACTAGTGGTATGTTTGAGTTCCATTGACCTATTGAGGTGATTTGTTGGCCATTAATAAATTTATCTTATCTTACCTTAGTCAAAAGGTCATTTGACATGTATGACGAGAGTTTCCAACGTTGTCCAAGATTGAGTGAAAATTGAGGCCGAGTTTCAAGTCCTAATAATTGCCTATTTGTGATTAGCTACCTTTAGAAGAACATACCAATTTTGTTACCAACTTATTGGAGGATGGAGGAATTGCTATAATTTGACAGTTATAATAATGTTCTGACAAATATATATTTTGTAGTCATTTATAAAAAATTTTAATCTCTATTTGAAAGCAGCTCCTTTTCTTGCTTATTTAGTGTAGGCCATATACATAACTGACAGGAAAGTAGATCCTTATAGCAGTAAATTCATGACTAAGAAGAATGGAATTTTGGTATCAGATTGAGAGGTGCTATGATGTCAGTGGTTTGCATAGAGTACAACTCGTTGATAAATCTGGCATATTGAATTGTGTCTTTTTTTGAACCAAATGGTCAGGAATTGTATTGTATTGCCATTCATGGTGAGACATGGCTGTTTAAATTTGATCTTCTTGTTTCTTTGTCCAACTGGATGTTTTCTGCATAGGCCAATAGGAAAATTTATCGGTGGAGAGCTTGTGTTGGAATTTGCTTTGTTCTTCTGACTCTGAGTTGTATTTTCAAATTTTGTTAGAATCAATGTATGTCTGGAAATGGTGAGCTTTTATTTTTATTTTTGGGAAGCAATGCATAATTTATATTTCTGAGTAATACTGTTAATGAAACAGTAATTGATCTTTCACAGGCTGAAGTTAATAGGCTAGCAGTAGCAAATGATAAATTCACATCAGAAAGCAATGAAGATGTTCATGTAGATGCTGACCAAAAGCCAGGGCAAGAAAAGAATATAGTAGAAGGTGGAGATTCTGAGAGTATGCAGCATCATTTGCTTTTACTGAAGGTATGGAATCATTAGAGTTTGGAAAAAGATGATTCCTAGTCTTTGGAGGAATTCCTTAAAACTGTTTGTACATAGCATGACCTCGGTAAAATATTTTTCAGTCAAAATTTTGACCACAGTTGCTTTTACCATTTAGGTGGTTCTTTTTTGGTGGCCTTTAATGGCTGTTGTTTCTGGTGATCTATAATGTGTATTGGTAGGAGAAACTATAGTTTCTTCTTTGCTTTTATGTCTCGACTCTCAACTCATAGCATGCATATGGTGCTTTATTAAATAATGTACTAAATGCTTGCATTTTTATCTATTTGTAATATTTCTATGTTGTTTGAACTTGAATTCAGATCTTTGGAATATCGATTAACTACATTTTTTTCATTTAAGTTGACACAAATTTAATATATTGCAATAAATACTAGTATGTCACTATTCTGCTTTGGCTGCTTTAATTCTTGCAGTTGATTGCCAGTAAGATTGGCTGCAAACCAGAGGAAATATGTGATTTTGAATTGCAACTATGTGATACACAACCAAGTGTAATTGCTGGCATTGCAAAGGAATTCATATTTTCAGGCCGTCTTGATAACCTTTGCATGTCATTCTGTGCACTAAAGGTGAGCACCTGTTTTTTTTTGGATTATTCTCTCAAGGTATTTTATATAAAGTTATTCATATATGTCTATTCTTTGATGTTCTATAATTATTTCTTTCTTTCCAGTGTCCATTGTTTTGATGGAAAAAATATCTCGTTAGTACAAGAAAGTTAGCTTAGATAATATATTATTGGTGGTTGCATTTTTCAGCTAACAGAGATGTGAGGACAAAATGTTTGACACAGTTGCATGGGCTCATTTATCCCATTTTCAGCCACCCCCACGTGTTGGCAGCCTTATTGTTTATAAGGGAGAATTGCTGCATTGCTGCAACCATAGTTTAAAAAGTTTTCACCCTTCCATATCTGCACCCAGGCACACCTATGCAACACTTTAACACCATAGCGATGCACTTAGAAACAAATATTATTATTAAGTAATCATGAATCATGATCTTACACAGGAAATAATTGATAGTAGAAGGAAGCCTGCATTTAGTTTCTATTTTTAATAAGCAAGCAGAAGTGCTATTGTATTACCATAACCGGTTCAAATATACCTGCCTTTCCCCATAGCCAGTTGGAAGAACCAGCTGGATATGTGGGTTAAACTGTTATGGCCGAGGGTCGATAATGTACTGTATTCTATGAAAGCTATATAAAGACTATAGAAGGTCTGTGACTCCATTTCTATCCTATCATTGCTAGAAAAACTTGCTAAAAACATTATCAAAAAGTAATCAGATAGAGGGTGAACCTGAAATCCAAGCATCTCATACTTCTTCATCCTGATTGATTGGACTGTGGGTGTTGGTTCCAACTTCCAATCCTTTATTCCTTGCTCTTTGCAGAGGTATCCTCTGTTGCATGCCTCTTGGAGCTTTCAATCACCTGGAGAAGGAATTGGTAATTCTCATTGAAATTCCTCAATTCCACATAGATATCTCTTCAGTGCTTCTTTCCTTAAGTTCGTCATAGTGCCAGGCTACAAATTCCTTTGTTTGCCAATACAGCTCTAGAATTCTGGAGAACTCTGTAGTTCTGCTTCTATAGAAGCCAGTGTCTGGCACCAATTCTTCCAATTCTTCATCAATTTTAGAACTACTTGTCGCCCTTCTCTTCTGATGAAACTGTTCCTCTAACTGTTCAATTCTTCATATGGTGCTTGGCTTATGTCTGTCTGCAAACCCTTGAGCTATTGACCGAGTCTCAGTTTGTTTTGGCCTACATCTGGATAGTTACTTTCTTGCCTTCAAGGACGGAGGTTGGCCTTTGCGAGCAAGGGGCCTTTCTGCTCCTTCCTTCTTGCTATATGATGGAGTGTCCTCAAGGAGAACCTTACCATGTCATTCCATTAAATTTCTTGCTTGCATACTCTGTTTCTCTCAGTGCAAAGGCCACTGCTTGCTATGAAGGTTGGGGGATATTGGGGCCTCCATTTTAATCTCCATTGTATCAATCATGGCACAAACTGGACTTGCCTACCCTAGGATCCATTTCCAAATCATTATGCAGAGTGTTATCGGCCCTTTGTTCTACATGGTCGCTTGCTGCTAGAGCCTCCTGCGTGTGAGAGCGTAATGATGGCCACCCCTCTTAAATGTATCATTTTCCCCCATATCTCCTCCATCTACCAGCTGCACGTTGGGATGTGTGGCAGGTGGCGGTGTGGAGGGTTGGCCCTTCCATAATGTTAAATTATGAGCTTGATTTCAGATCTGAAGTAATTCTTTAAATTCTGACTGTACTTAGCTTAATATGATTCATAAAACTGAACAGCAATAACCATAGATTTACCAGCATGAAAATTCACAACACATGTACCCTGGGGAAACCCTATACAGGGAGAAAACCCCCAGCAAACTATCTCCTTTTATTGCAAATATAATGTATGATTACTTACAAGAAATCCACCATGAAATTCTGCTCTTAAAGATCTTGCCAAAATTACTTAGACCTGACTGTATGATCTGTAGAATACTGAGAGACCTTGCTGATATAATCTCCTGTTATCGACCAGCACTGTAGCAGAGTACTTTTGCTGCCTTTTGGACTGATATGTACCAGCACTGTAGCAGAGTACTGTTGCTTCCTTTTGGACTGATATGTACCAGCACTGTAGCAGAGTACCGTTGCTGCCTTTTGGACTGATACGCTGCCTCTCCTCCTTCACCCTTACACTGCATAACATTGTGTGTAGAATGAGGGTCGACCTCTGCATATAAAGGCGTAAAGAGGGGGAGGGAGAGGGCTTGAATTAGTAACTTGATTGCATGAATGTCATAACTCGATTTTACACTTCAGCTCAAATTTAGAACTTTACTTAGTTCGAATTTAGAACTTGACTTGAGACTTCAGATAGGAATACAACTCGCCCTTGTGACTTGGCAATGCATGGCATGCCAACTCAACCTTGACTGGACATGCATGCGAATTAACTCAGCATGCACATGACATGCATGCATGCAAATCGCCGCTTATGTAACTATGCAACTTTATGCAACTTATGTAACTATGCAACTTTATGCAACTCGACTTTTACAACTTGAGTTCAACAACTCATTCATCTTGACTCTTATACATGGCAATTCGAATTTCTTCATGGTGGATAATGTTACACGTGCCAACGCGCTAGATCAATACATTTACATCATTTGCAATATAAGGAAGATTGTTTGTTTCTAGCTCATAGGAATTTTATGTTCAACCTAACTTTTGCTAGATGCCTTGACTTTTGCTCATGACTCACAAGGCTTGACTAGGTTCACAGAGGTTGTACATTCCACTTGACTTTTGCACTAGTTTGTCTATGCTCACAGAGGTTGTACATTCCCCCTGACTTTTGCACTAGACTGTCTATGCTCATAGAGGTTGTACGTTCCCCCTGACTTTTGCATTAGACTTACATCTTGACTCAAGATTATATAGCATCTCGTTCGTCCGGACTTTTGGTTTGACTCACAGAGGTTGTACGTTCCCCCTGGCTTTTGTCAATACCTCACAAGACTGGTTGATTATCCAAATCTCCCTAGCTAGCCTCAGGGTGGCCCATATGGCCTCTCATTGGAGAATGACTGCCGATGCTGCCAAATTTAACACATAACACTCCATCTGGGTGTTTCAAGTCCTCTAAGTTGATTTGGAGGCAGTCTCGCTTAAGCTAGCTATCTTGTAGATCCTCTCAAGTTTTGTTAAGGTCAAGGATGATCTCTTCTACCCTAGCATTGGCTAGTCTAATGACTAGGTTGCTTGCTTGTCTCTTCACATGTGTGGCCTAGATGCCACGAATTTGAGGTACAATTGTGGCAAGCTGTTCCATGGAAGACGTTAGGCACCAACTCTTGATAACCTTTGTGGTTGGCACACCATTGAGAATTTGGGAGATGGCCTTGATTTGAAGTTGCGAGTCTCCTTCTACCACGAGGTTTGGATATGCATGTACCAGGTCAAACTTCAGTCCTTTCTTTAGAGCCTGCATCTTGGTGGAGTTGTTAGTGCCCCTGCCTTTGAGTCCAATGAAGACTGTGAGGTTTTTGCCTTTGTTATCTCTGAAGGCTCCCCTGATTCCTGTTGGACTTGAATGCCTTTCAAGGTTCTGTCAAAATTTTAACTTTATTACATCCTGTGTTGGTGGCAACCACCTTTCAATCCCTTGTGCTTTGATGGCTTTTGATATCCTCCCCTCCATAGTGGGGTGGGGAAGGATCTTCCAAGCAACTAAGTTTTTTTGTTCATGTATAGGGCAGTTGTCATTGTTGCTTTGCTGGGTTGTTACCTTAATGGTTTCTTTGATATTGTGTTCTATGCTTTGCCATAGGCTGCCAGGGTCCTTGTTCTGGTCGCGAAATATTTGATAGTTGCATCTTCCATGTGGTCTGTAAAAGGAAGCCTTGTTAGAGAGTCGAAGCTTTATTGAGAGTTTGGCATTTGAATGGTTCCTCTCTCCATTGCTCCAAAGTTGAGGGTATGCTCATTGCTTTGTGTATTTCTATATGATTGTTTGAAGAAGGCTGCTCCCTGTTCACATAGCCTATTTGCTATTCTGCATTGATTGAAGAGATGTTCACTAGTTTCCTCTGTTGCTTCACAAATAAGACACCACGATGGCCCTTTGAAACCTCTGTGCTGGAGTTTGTGCCAGGTTAGAACTTTTCCACTTGCCACAGGAAGGTTGCCACCTTGAGCCAAAGTGTAGATTATCACGTGTGTTCCCAAAGGGATGGATGTTCAGCCTAAGGTTTTCTTAGGGTGAGAAGATAAGCTTCCTTAACTGAGTATGTCCTTGAGCTTTGCATACCCCATCTCAGAATGTCAATACCTTGTCGTAGTTTGATTTCCTTGTCCTGCAGTTTTTCCCATAGCTTCTGGCCAGGTTTCAAGAGACCTCTAGATATGCCAGATTGGTGGGTTTTGCAGAGTGGTTGGATTCTCCTAGTATTCTCTTACATGGACATGATCATGATCTTGGAAAATCGTTGCAGATCTTGTAATTTTGGATTAGAGATTAGAGATGGTCTCTGTTACTAGGAGTCTTCCCATAAGAGTGTTGAGGCTCCATTTCTTACTTCCTAGAAGCTTTGTTGGTGAGCTAGTTCTCTCCTTTTCCATGCATTCGACCATATAAGTGACCCCTCAATTTGTTCATCTAGTTTGACGAGGGTGGCTTCAGAATAATGGCTTGTGTATTTCTCTTGCCATATCCTAGCCCAGAGTGTTGTTTTCTATCCATTGCCACCATATTTTTTTGCCTAGATCTTGGTTCATTATAGTGATGTCTTTCATTCCCAGGCCATCTAGTCTTTTAGATAGGCACACCTCTTCTTAGGCCACAGGTGCCTATCTTTTCTTTAGGTCAGCTCTTCCCCATAAGAAGGCTGATTGTAAACATTTGATAGCATTAATGATATTCTTGGGAGATGCCAGCTGACGAGGTAAAAATATGTTCTCTAATTTATGGATATCCCTCTGCACTGTGTCATTTAATTTGTCAACCCGGGGTTCAGTTTATACTTGCGAGGCACCTGGTGCAATATACACAGAAAGAAAACTTTCACCAAGTTATTGGAAAATACTAACTAAACTAAACCATGCATAAATCAAAAGAAAAACATAAAAGATGTAGTCACAGTGCTTACAACCCCCAACCCAGTTGGTGGTACCTCTCGGGGTAAGGTCTCTGAATTCTCATAACCCTATTCCCTCGCATGTTCACCTTCGTGGAGTCACAAGTACAGTGATTCTGTAGCACACATGCCACACACACAATCGAAAGAAAGAAACTTTCTAATCTGTTCTAATCMACACACTGAAAGAAAACTATTATTGAATTAATGCATTAGAATTAGGCCAACAGACTTCACAATTCCTAAATCATAATTTTGTTTATGACATTCAAATACTACTACAGATAGAGAATGCGCACCCAAATTTAGCATATGATGTCAAGACAAGTAAAGAATGACAAAGAGATAAATAATCTGTAACAATCTAAGTCTTAACATGTTTTAGTCATTATTCTTCAACAAGTTGCAGGTGGCCATTATGCAGCCCATGGCCATTCTACAACAGAAATTAAAAAGAAATTTAAATGACTATCAGCTACCTAAACTAGTATTTAACGACTATATATATATCTATATATGCAAAAAGTGAAAGAGCACACTGCCATACCTGTGAGTGGGCCCTGCCTCATTGGTAGGCATGTGCTCACAATTCCTAGATTACCAATATGAAATCAGATTGACATTCCACACATTAACAACAGTCTTTTATTAAATCAGAAATTGGAAAAGTCTGATAACAGAGCTCTTGGCTCTCACACACCCTCCTCTACCTATGGATGCTAGCACACATGTATATATACAATATGGGGGAGCCCGATCGGTCCAAACATGGAGCGACAGGCTCCTAATATTCTGCAATTTAGTTAAAACAA
>SNQJ01S0081957.1:42127-54856 GCA_010110895.2 Picea sitchensis
CAAGGATGCAAGAAATGTTACCTGTGGGTGCCTTTGTTAGAAGGCGAGTTGTACCTGTCCTGGATGCATTCTTTCCAAGCCCATTCTTGCCTTTTATTCTTATTCTTTTCATTCTTTTATCTTTTATTGCTTTTCCTTTTTTTGTTCAAGAGCTAATCAGGGGACACTGCCCTGGCGTGGTGACCAGTGGTGGCAGCGTTACCCACAAGTACTTTCACAGAAATGAGAAGGCTGGCTTGTGATGAGACCCCCTTTCCCTTGGCCATGCAACCAAGAGTCACTGACCAGGCGTGGTAACCAGTTGGGGGCAATGTCATACTACTAGGTACCCATGGACCTAATAGGTTGGCTCGTGATGAGACCCCCTATACTCTGGTTAGGTCTTGTTTTTATTATTTTTTCGGGTCCCCCTTGTTTCTTGCTGAGAAGCCTTTTATTGCTTTCTCGGGGATCCCTGGGCGAAGCATTTCGAGGTTTTATATTTTAGGCTTTTGTCTTTTACCAACTTGCTTTTACCTTCTGGGCCTTTAGCCCCTTCTTCCCATGAGATAAGGTGCAATCCTGAAAATAGGTCAACCCAGTGCTCAGACAAGTGGAATGGGACAAGTGAGCGGGAAGCAAGATGAAGCAGTGGTGCTATGATGGGAGCGGACGATGGATTTTTAGAATTCCCCCCAGTGGAAAACCAAAACCTATAGACACAGGCTTGCTACGGCACCCTGTCAATCCCCCCAAACATGGTCAAGTGGGCAAGTGTAAGATCCAAGCATTTGTTAGAAATAAAAGGAATTAGATGCATACATTCAATGGTTTTGATGATCAAAGTGACACATGCCATGATACCTGGACTAATTACCTCATGCAGCGAGAACCATCTTTGACACAGGACCAAGTCGATGGTGATGGATGCTGCTACTGGTGACAAGACAAAGATGCTGGAAGAAAGAAAAGGTGGGCCCTCCAGGGCCATGCTAAAGTCAGTCCTGCTCTCAATATTCCATGTCTAGGACCTGTGGGCCTCGAGACATGATCTCCTAGTTATCCCTAAAAGTGGGGGATAACATGCCTCATCCTTGGGGTTTAATCCCTACTGTTGAGTACTAGGAATTCATCCCCCTCAACAAAATTGGTGCTAGAAGGACATTCTGATGTATGGCAAGCCATACGAACAACCCACATATAGAAAATCCAGAACTTGAAGGTATACCCCATGAAAATTGAGGAGAAATTGATGAACACCTTACTCCTTTTAGGATGGATTAGAGAGGACATCTATAGGAAATACATCTAGGTCACTTGGACTACCTCCCCGAGGGCCATAGCCTTAAGATGACATTTTATTTCGAGCACTTTATGTAGTTGAGGGACGGTCTTAATGTCCAACTCGAGTATACATGTAGATATTAGATGCATGCCCTCAAGATCCCCCTTGGTTAGTGCATATTGGGCTCCCATTAGTGTCATGTCAAGATAGTTCACTACATCCCATGCCTTGAGAGGACTTTGCCGACTATGTCACTTATAGGGGACTGAGTTGGAGGAGCACCTCATTTTTAGATGCCCTATATATTATGTGATTAGAGGGAGGTTTCACTGCCTTTATCAAAGCTTAGGAGGTTCCCTCTTCACCTTCTTTTGCTATCTAGACAAGACATGCCCAACTCTTTTCATGAGGGTGGTGTTAGGGAACAAATTTTGGACCTTGCAGGGTCCTCCCCAACTAGATCCCATTAGGAGGATCACTCCCTACTTCCTTGTTGTCACATTGGTTGGTGGTAGCAAACAACCAATTGAGGCCCAAACCACTTCAGACACTAGATCCGAGAGACCTTGAGATTCTTCTCGACCCTGCCTTGATGGGTCGATCGACCTCCACAAGACTTTTGAAGAGCTCTAGTTCCAAATCCCTCTAGTCCACTAGACATAGTAGCACTAGGAGTTCATAGTGCTAGACTCACTATGCACACAATACTACTCCCTTTCACTATGCACACGGTATTAATCCCTTGGTCCACTCGAGCAACCAGTTTGTTAAGAGATTCTTCCTTTCAATCTTGGATGTTAGGAGGGATGGATTTCATATGTCTAGGTGTCCCCTAAGGATTACACAGCTTGGCCCACCCAGTGTTGGATGCTCTCCAGATGACATCATCATGTTGTACATTGGTCCCTTCATTGTGATTGATGAGTTGAAGGGGGATCATCCTCTCTCTCTCTCTCCTCATTCTGCATCTAGAGCCAACACATCTTGACATCTACATTGTATGCTCGACATGGTTTTGTATCTGCAGTGTGCACTACTTCACGTGTTTCTCTGTACTAGTTAGTTAGCTCTTTCTTTGTTTTTAGCATAGTAGTGATAAGAGTTTCTTTTGCACTCCAACCATGTATTCACATTGGATGTACTTTGAGTCCCATTGACTAACATTGTGGTCACTCATTACATATTAATAAAATTATCTTTTCTGATCTTATCTTATTTGGCCATAGAAGGGGCACTCATACGGGAGGTTTCAGGACTTGCGATCTCATCATAAAGGTGTGTAGGAGTCCTTCGCATTATCATAGGGTTGTCTGTGCATAGAAGTTATAGAGTGAAAATTCTATACACTACTTGTAGCAATTTCATAATGGTCCTTGTTGACCACCTATTTCAACTAGGGGGTCAACTCCATGTACCATGATGATGTGCACCATCAGGTGCTACCAAGTCAGAGACTTACTGGTTCTACAAGGTAGTTTTGGCCTTCAACACTTCTTTTTCTAATGGAATTTCCAATCCCCTGCATGGGATTATAATGTAATGAGTCTGCATGGATCATAGTTAGGTCAGTTGCCTTAGGACTTCATCATTAGAGGAGTCCATTTCACTGAGTGTTTTTTTTTCCTCAGGTTATTAATTTGACTTAACCAGCCTTATTAATTTCCCTTGAGTTTTTCAGTCCCACAAATAATTCCTCCAAAGTGGTGAAAGGCGTTCTAATGGTCTAGCCCTCTGGTAGTTAGTGTTTAGGAATATTGTAAATGACCATGCAGGACATCTCATAAAGTTTTGCGGAATTCCGTAGAGTCTAGATAGTTTTTTTTTTTTTAATTTTTTAAAATTGCCTAAGTATTGGTAATTTTAATTAATTTTTGATAAAAAATGTAAAAACTAGGTCCTTGGGCTTTTGATAGGAGTATTTGTACTCAAAAGAAATGGAATGAGATCCCATACACCCTTGGACCAAATTTCAGCTCAATTGAACAAGTTTTGCTAGGTGTTTGTCCATGAGGAGTCTTAGTTAGTCCAAAACAACAATTTAATTGCTAGTCTTGACATAGTCAAAATGTCAAATTTTTTAATTTTGAGTTAAATGGTTAGAGAGAAAGTGGGAGAACTTACCCAAACCCATACCTAAGCCCTCTTAACCCCTTTCCTAACCTTTTACTCCCCCTCACTTGGCATTCACTTCATTTCACTCACTCCCCTAGGGAAGTTGCGCTGCCCTTGAGGAAGATGTTGTCCCAACTCATGAAATAAAAGGAAAATACCCACCTAACACCTAGAGCGCCCTCCTAATATCTAAGTTAGACTATTGGGTGGATCAAATGTGTTTTTCCATCCCCCTCACTCATCCCTCAATTCCCTCACCTCTCCAAAACCCTAAAAGTGTGCCCTCCTTGAGATGATCAGTTTTGCTTGGGTGTTGACACTTGGAAAGCATCCAAGAGGGGTAGCTTTGCCTTCCCAAGTATAAATAAAGGTCCTCTCTCCCTCATTTGGGATTTACTCTCAGTGTATTGTTACTATACCCAAATCTCTTCCACTCTTCTCTCTCTCCCATATTGCTCTCTCTCATTTCTCAAACTTGTAGCATGTATTTTCTCAAGCTTGCTTCTAATAAAAGAATCTTTGGAGGAAATCGTTGGCATTGAGAGTCTTCTTGATGCTTGGTTGTGGATTGCTTTGGAGGTAACTTGTATTGTGGTGCTTGTTTGAGTTTTGCTTATAGATTTAGTGTAGGGTGTCCAAGCAAAGTAGTTTCCTTGGATAGATCTATTGTAGTATTGCCATAGATCTTATGTGTAGTAGCTTCATAGTCTTCGCAAAGTTTTTTGTTAATATTATTGGATCTACTCACCCCCTTTTCTTGTCTTGTAGCTTAGTCTCACATTCTTGCAGGTTACTAAAGGTGAGAAAGAATAACTTCAGATTTGGAAGTTATCTATTCACCCGCTCTTATTCCTCTGATATTTTCTGTTTTGTTATTCTGATCTTCTTTCTAAGTATTTGGGTGAATTGGTATTCTGAAGTAGATCAAAATCAAGTATAAATACTGCTGTCTTTTGTTTAAAATTTCTGATTTCTATTAACAGAAATTTCTTTGCAGGTTTTCAGTCTTTTCTGCAGTTTTTCCAGCAAGTTTTACTTGCTGGTTTTTTGCAGGTTTTTGACAGAAAACGTGGAGGAACAACCCATTTGGGGGCCTAAAACGTCAACAAAAACCTCCCAAGTTGGGGTGCATATTTGCCCAACACTTCCTTCTGTTCTTCTCATTGTAAGCAGCCCCCGAAAGAGTAACCAAGGGCTTGCAGTTCTCTTAAAAATAATTTTCGCGTTTTTATTTCTTTGCCTACACCTAGGAAAGTACTTGGCTTTGCCAACCATCCTAAATCGTAAGGCTTTAATTTCTGCAATTAGTTTAGTTTCATTCATTTCAACCCACTTTGGCACAATAAAGGAAGACTTGCCTTCACCTTGTGCCATTGTTTGAGGTTTGTTTAGTTTAGTTTAATTTTCAAGTCTTTTCTTTATTTTGTTTGCCTACACCTTGGAGTATGCTTGCCAACCCCCAAAATCGTAAGGCTAGATTAGTTTATGATTGATTTCATGTTACATGCTCAATAGTGGTACAATCTAAGTAATGAAGTAATCATATACTAGTTTAGGCCCATGGAGGCATTATGAGTTAATTTGCTTATCTCATTCATAGTTGCTATTTATCTTCTTTTGGGACATTTTAATACTTCATCTTGCAATTTATCTTTCTAAGCACACTAGTTCATTGCAAGTCATTCAAGCTTAAGTACTATTGCTCAATAAGTTAAATCTTTTATGTATTTTACTTCTATCTCAAAATTACAAAATTTGACATTTTGACTATGTCAAGACTAGCAATTAAATTGTTGTTTTGGACTGACGAAGACTCCTCATGGACAAACACCTAGCAAAACTTGTTCAATTGAGCAGAAACTTGGTCCAAGGGTGTAGGGGGTCTCATTCCATTTCTTTTGAGCAAAATACCCTCCTAACCCCTTTCCTAACCTTTTACACGCCCTCACTTGGCATTCACTTCATTTCACTCACTCCCCTAGGGAAGTTGTGCCCCCCTTGAGGAAGATGTTGTCCCACTTCATGAAATAAAAGGAAAATACCCCCCTAACACCTAGAGCGCCCTCCTAATACCTACGTTAGACTATTGGGTGGATCAAATGTGTTTTCCCATCCCCCCTCACTCATCCCTCAATTCCCTCACCTCTCCAAAACCCTAAAAGTGCGCCCCCCTTGAGATGATCAGTTTTGCTTGGGTGTTGACACTTGGAAAGCATCCAAGAGGGGTAACTTTGCCTTCCCAAGTATAAATAAAGTTCCTCTCTCCCTCATTTGGGATCTACTCTCAGTGTATTGTTACTATACCCAAATCTCTCCCACTCTTCTCTCTCTCCCATATTGCTCTCTCACATTTCTCAAGCTTGTAGAAAGTATTTGCTCAAGCTTGCTTCTAATAAAAAAATCTTTGGAGGAAATCGTTGGCATTGGGAGTCTTCTTGATGCTTGGTTGTGGATTGCTTTGGAGGTAACTTGTATTGTGGTGCTTGTTTGAGTTTTTCTTATAGATTTAGTGTAGGGTGTCCAAGCAAAGTAGTTTCCTTGGATAGATCTATTGTAGTATTGCCATAGATCTTATGTGTAATAGCTTCATAGTCTTAGCAAAGTTTTTTGTTAATATTATTGGTCTGGTTACTAAGGGTTGAGAAAGAATAACTTCAGATTTGGAAGTTATCTATTCACCCACTCTTATTCCTCTGATATTTTCTGTTCTGTTATTCTGATCTTCTTTCTAAGTATTTGGGTGGATTGGTATTCTGAAGTATTCTAAGTAATATTAGTGGTGTAAAATGGAAGTAGCTTAGAGATCCCAACAAAGAAAGACTCAAAATCACTGGCGTGGTTACTAGTAATCTTCAGTTTTCTCATCTCTTCCATCCCCATGCAAATCGATCTCCTGCAAGTTGTCAACCTCCTTATCACTGGCATCATTTTTCATCCAAAAACCTCTCTCATTTCCTGTATCATTTGTTTAATCTCCCTAATAATTATTCTACTTGCCTTCTTGAACCTCTTACTGTGCATTTCAAGGAGGTGGTGCTTGTTATCCAATCCATTAGCCTTCATGCAACAGAGGCATTCTATAAGCTGCTATATGACATTGTGGTAATTGAAATTGAAGGCTGAAATGTCCCTCATGCAAAGCACTATAAGAATTTATCCACATGTGATGATCTCCCCATGACAGAAACTTGCATTTGTAGGATCTCGTGGAAATGGGAAAGGATTTACCATTTGGGTTGCATATTGTACAGATTCCAGATTCTTTCCACAGGGATTGTCAGCGTACCAATTGTCCAAATTCTCATATTTTTGTTGTTTCCTGCCTTTATGCGAAACCTACAGTGATATCATGTAATCATCACTAGCAATTATCCTCAGTAATCATTATGGAGTTTTTGTACACCAAAATTTATCGGCCTAAAATGAGATTTTGGCAAACATATTTTATCGTGATGCTTGATGTGAGCGATTGAATGCATCTTTGTGATTATATAACATATACATAAGGTTGTTTTTTTGGTGACAACAAATTGCCTGTGGTCAGGATGAGAGTACATACATAGATGGTTCTAGTTATCGTGGCAAGAAAGAAAAATCCTGAATTCTGAAATATATATCCTTGAAATACACATCTGGGCATACAACTTAAAGAAACATTCTATTGAGCTTGTAACATGATGACTCTGATTTTGTTGTAATGAAAATGAAGGAGGGAATACTATATCTTTTAGATAGAGAGTTGGATTTGAGTCCTTTCTTCCTCAACATCAGATCAATAAGACCGTTGGACTCCATTAATTGGTTTTCCAGCTCCACTACTTTTTGTTCTAGCAACTCTATCTTTTCTTTAAGCTTTTTCCTTTATAGGCCTCCCTCCCTTGCTTCAATATATTGTTAGCAATTTGGTAATGGGCCTTTATGAATTGGTCCAGTAGCTCCAGACCAATCCCGACCATCATGTCCTGCATACCATCCCATATACAGGGTGGCCTTGTGTTGTGTCCTCCTACCTCTATATGCCCATGGAAATGAATTCTCCCCTTCTCCATTCTCTGAAATCAAAACCTGAACGTGCTCCCCCTCTTGCACTCATCCCTTGTGCACTTCTCTACGTTCCCTATGTTTTCAGTGTTAGAATTTTTTATTTACAAAGCAATAGAGTTACCATTGTTCTTTTACTTCTTTAACATTAACTTATATATCATGTACTGAGCAATAACAGCATAAACAAGAGACAACAGAACACAAGAGATTTATCCTGGGAAAACCCCAAATGGGCGAAAAAACCCAACAACCTTTCTTAGATAGATTTTGTTCACAAAGCAAGTCCAATCATGAACCAACAGATAAACCCTAGCACAAAGGCTAGCTCAATGTACAATCAAAAATACCACCCCAATTGCAGCAGCAACGCAATACCAAGGTAGCGCACCTTTACCAAGAGTAGCGCACAAGAGAGAAACACCAAAAAGACTGAACAAGAAGAATCTCTGTCACTACAGCTGCTGCGTCACCTTCCTCAGACTTGCACTTTGCTTCTGTGTAGATGAGAGAATGTGAGTGTGTGTAACAAATGAGCCAAGGCGCCTCCTATTTATAGTCTTCTTGTCCTCCTTATTGGGTTGACTTCTCTTCTGGAAAGGTGAATCTTCATTGTTCTTTATTCTTCTGGGCCGACTTCTCTTCTGGGGTATTCCCACATTTGTTCAATGGTTCTCTTGCTTCCAAAATCTTCTTTTCGTCTAAGAAAGGTCATCTACGAGGGAAAGTTCCTCCCGCATGTACCAAAACATCAACACTCCCTCTTAGCTAGGGAGGTATCTTTCCACAATGTCTTCATCTAGTAGTCCACTGACTACTCTGCAATCAACTAATAGCACACAACTACTACAATGCCATCGGTAGCTTGAATCATCTGTCACAATCTCTGCAGTCAAGTAGCACACAACTACTCCCAATGTGAACTAGTAGTCTCCAAGGAAATCAACTAGTAGCACACATCTACTATAATGCCATCCAGTAGAACACGACTGTGCCAATCCATAGTAGTACACAACCACTCTTAGTAGTACACCGCTACTGTCTAGAGACACAAAGTCTCTATCCTGCAATCAACTGGTAGTTGCACAAGCTACCACCATGCAGTCCAACAGTCTCCATGATTATGCAACAATCAACTAGTAGCACACAACTACTACCATGCCATCAACCATAATCATAGTCTGTAATCCCTATGACTATGCAACAATCAGCTAGTAACACACAACTACTACCATGCCATCAACCATAGTCATAGTTGATGTCTCTATAACTATGCAACAATCAACTAGTAGAACACAACTACTACCATGCCATCAACCATAGTCATAGTCTCATCCAGTAGCACGAAGCTACTCCCATAGTCCTCACGACTATGTGTGTGATGTTTCTTCTCTCATCAAGTCCGACAATGCATTACCCCCTTAGTCACCTCACATGAATGATCTAGGGAAACCTTTGGTCGGAGGGGTTATTCGGTAGGAGGAGAAACAACACACCTCCCTCTCAACGAGGGTGGACATTCTGCATCACTCCAAGCTTGTCTGTGAAGTACTCATACTTCACTCTAGACAGAGGCTTGGTGAGAATGTCCGTTGTTTGCTCATTCGTGGATATGTACTGGATCTCTATTGCTCCTCTCTACACCATGTCTCGGATGTAGTGATATTTGATCTCTATGTGCTTTGACTTGTCATGAAAGACATGATTCTCTGTAAGCTTCACACAATTTTGATTATCACAATGTATCAAATTTGGCTCCAACTCTAGATCAAATATCCCTGTAAGCAACTTCCGAAGCCACACTGCTTCATGGCTTGCAACACTAGCTGCGATATACTTTGCCTCTGCTGTATTGAGTCAGTGAGGGCCACTGATGTTTTCTTCCTGCTTAACAATGAGATCATACCAGATCCCAGACTGAAGCAACATCCATAAGTACTCTTTTGATCCACTACACTCCCTGCCCAGTTAGAGTTTGTATATCCCTACAACGTCACATCTCCACCTGAGACATATCTCAATCCATATCCAACCATACCACGTAGGTACCTCAACATATGTTTTGCTGCCATCCAATGTACATGTCTAGGTTCAACCATGTACTGACTCAAGGTGTTCACTGCAAATTATATGTCCGGCCTGGTGTTAACCAGGTACATCAAGGATCCAATCAGTTGTCTATACATCGTAGGATCCACCAAATCTGAAGATGAATCACTCAAAAGCTTCAGATTTATCATCATGGGTGTGGCCATGGACTTGCAGTCCATCATCCCGAATCTCTGCAGGATCTCAACAATATATTTTCCTTGGCTAAGGAAAATCTCATCTGATCTTTGCCACACCTCCAATCCTAAGAAGTAATGCATCAGACCTAGATCCTTCATCTCGAACTTTGAAGTGAGCTCCCTCTTGCACCCAACTATGAGATTCTCATCTCTTGTTAGAAACAGGTCATCCACATATAGAACCAAGATCAATGGGAAACTATTCTCAACCTTGTAGTAAAGGTTGGGATCCGCATCACTCTTGGTAAATCCCAAGCTCATCAGATAGCCATCTATGCTGGCATACCATGCCCTGAGTGCTTGCTTCCACTCGTACAAAGCCTTCTTCAATTTGCACACATGGGACTCCTTCCCATGAATCAGAAACCCTTGTGGATGCTCTATGTACACTTCTTCCTCAATTACACCATTCAAGAAAACAATCTTGACATCCATCTGGTGTAATTTCCATCTCATCGCTGAAGTAATGGAAATAATCGATCTAATGGAAGTGTACTTTGCTACTGGAGAAAGCGTCTCATCATAGTCTTCTCCCTTTGGGAGAATCCTCTAGCCACAAATCTCGCTTTGTACTTCTTTATTCTGCCATCTGCAGCATGCTTGATCTTGTAGATCCAT
Organism: Picea sitchensis; assembly: GCA_010110895.2. Lineage (NCBI taxonomy): Eukaryota > Viridiplantae > Streptophyta > Pinopsida > Pinales > Pinaceae > Picea > Picea sitchensis. The sequence goes on from SNQJ01S0081957.1 coordinate 52,451, forward strand.
TTAGAAGTCACTACTGACTTATCTTCTAGTCTCAGAACCACCTCCCACACATCATTCTTCATAATGGATTGATACTCCTCCATCATGGCATCCATCCATTCCTACTTTTCAACAACTTCTTTAAAGGTGGAAGGCTCTGAATCAATGATGTTGCTCATCAGTGCCACATAGCTGGAAAACTTAAGTGGTCTCTTTCTCTCTCTAAAAGAGCCTTTAGGAGCTGCATGTTCTTCAGCTTCTTGCAAGGTGTTCCGAAGCCAAGATGGTCTCTTCCTGTCGACTACAACTTCTCTGGGTGGATCTACAGGTCTCTCTGACTCTACCATCTCGTTCTGAACTTCTGGAATGGGTTCCTCTGGTGTAGAGTCTTCCATGACTGCTTCCCTTGGAGCCTCCTGCTCATCTCGATCCTCATCCATGTGAGACTCCCTTGATCTTCTGAAGGCTTCATCTTCATCTAATGTTACATCTTGGCTGATCTCAATCTGTCTTTGCACGAGAATGTATATTCTGTAAGCCTTCGAAGTCTCACTATATCCAACGAATGTGCCCTTCTTTCCTGAAGGTTCCAACTTCGTTCTCTTTTCCTTTGGAACATGTATAAACATTAGACAACCAAAAATCCTCAAGTGACCGACTTCGGGTTTCTTTCTAGTGAACACCTCTTTAGGTGTCTTGTTCCCCAATATCTTTTGAGGACTTCTATTTTGGACATACACATCTGTGCTGGATGCTTCTACCCATAAATGCATGGGTAGGCCATGGTCATGGATCATTGCTTTTGCTGCTTCTACAATGGATCTGTTCTTTCTTTCTGCAACCCCATTCTACTGGGGGTTGTAGGGAGTTGTTAGCTCCCTCTTAATCCCTGCTTCTCTGCAAAAGTCTTTAAACTCCTTTGAAGTGTGTTGCCACCTTATACACACCTGGGCTAACGTGGAAGAAACCTTCAATCCACTTGGTGTGTCCTTGGGGGCAAGTTTCGAGTCAAGGTGCTGTCACCTGATCCTCAACTCCTCTGTCTAGGCCAACTCCTAGCGAAGCCAAGGGGGGTAGTCCCTATAAAATAATCTAAGGCTCTTTTAAACTAAGAAAAGTTAAAGAACTACTTCTAGGAGTTTATTGCTTAAGAAAACAAAGGCATTCAACACTTAACGTTCATCATTTGAGATAATAACATAAATCACTTGTCCATAAGCATGCATATATCAAGTAGGATACAAGATCTGCAAGATTAACGAAATTAGTTAGACAACTGCATGAATGAAGTAAATTGCTCACATACATAAAGATAAATCAGTTGTACCAGTGCCTTAAAATGAGTTGTGGGCAATTGTTGATCACATGTTTTATTAAGATAAATTAAAGGTAGATTAATGAGAGAATTTTATTTTCATAAAAAGTAAATGTTCGTCTAAACTAGATTTGGTCCTTAGAAAAAGTCCCTAAAGTGGAGGTTGAGCAATGCCGAAGATCCAACAAGGAAACCCTCTGATTTTACACACAAGCTCAAGAAAATGTAGGGGGATCCGACAGGGAGAACCTAGATCTCAAATTTCCCGCTGGATAACCTTTCAAATCCTCTTATGTTTCCACTAAAGCGAAAATTTCTTTTAGGATTTCCCTAATTAAACTACAAACAAGGTTTATTGACTTTGCAAAACTGAAAGAGATAAACTTTGTAAAATAACTGAAAGAGCTTTGCAAGAAACTAAGAAAAATTAGAACTTGCAAAATTTATTGTTGAAAGAGGGAAATAAGCTCTAAACTAAACATGCATAAAGATTGCAAGTATTTTTAGACATGCATGTGAAATGTGAGTGTTATGTGTGTTAGATTTGCTTATGATAGTATGTGTGCTTAAGATCAACAGATGAAACTTGCACAGAAAGAAAGTAAAGCAAAACCATGACACTCAAATCCCCCTAATGGGGATGGAGAAACTGGGCACAAAAGGGCCCGCTTTTATTAAACCTATTACAATGAGAACTAAGTTCTCTTTGAGCTTCTTCTTGTTAGAAAACTGGATCCTTATAAGTTTCGGATCTTAAGAATTACAAGAAACTTAAAACAAAAAATCTTCTTTGATGAAGTAGGAAACCCCTGGATGCTCCGAAAGCCCTGATTTCGCCAAAATAGACGGAATCTCCCCTTGTGCCTGTTATTTCTGCAAGAAAACAACAGGCAATTAAACCCAAAAGATGGCCAAAGCCGGGTTGCCGAACCGTCCCCCCCCCTCCACACGGTCCAGACTCCGAACCGCGCTCCGAGCGGGAGTGTCCCTGTAATGTCCCCACTTTGGGACATCATCACAGTGCAGAGAGTTATGATGACCATAGTAGCCAGATGGATGTTATAGTGAGTACAGGGGTATTTGAGAGGCATTGTGGGGTCCAGCTTGTATCA
>SNQJ01S0081957.1:62967-73174 GCA_010110895.2 Picea sitchensis
ACTTCTTCTCCTGGGTGGTTATAACCACCTTTATTATATTTCGGGGCCTCTTTGATATATTCTGGGGCCGACTTCTCTTTCTGCCTATTACAATTACATTATGACCAATCCGCAAAAGGGGATTTGGTCCTTTTACAATAGCCGGCATGATCAATCCACAATGGGGATTGATCCAATGAATAACATATCAAATAATAATAAGAATACACTTTGCAGTTACATTATTTCAACATTTTGAGATTGGTCATCTATGACGAAGACATAGTATACAAAGTTGCCTAAGGATGCCACCATCATCTGTCCACATACATCGGAGTGTATGATGTCCAAGATTCCCTTGGACCTGCTGTCACTGCTTGTAAAGCTTCCCTTGACATTCTTGCCAAGTGCGCAACCTTTGCATACACCGTTACGTTCTACCTGAATGTTAGGTAGACATGTAACCATCTTGCTCAATACCATTAGTGCTCTATAGTTTATGTGAGCAAGTCTTTGGTGCCATAGCTCACTTGAGCTAACACTGTTGTGTACAAGGGATTGTTCTTGGTGTCCCTTCAATTTATATAATCCTTCCTCTCGGACACCAATCACGGTAGCTTTATCAATGCTTGAATTCTTAGGCCATAGAAGAACTTGGCCATCCACAAAAGGCTACCTTAAATCCTTTATCTTCTAAAGCAGAGATGGAAAGTAGATTCTTCTTCAAGCCTTGTACAAACAAAATATCCTTAATTAAAAGAGGGTTACTTGAATCCAGTTCTAGGGAGGCTTCTACTGCATGCTTGGAATCATCCCCAAGCTCCACTTGAAGGGATGAGCTTTTTTTGGTCAGATTTGAGAGAGAATTTTTGGATCTGGTCATGTGCTTGGAAGCACTGCTATCTGTGAGTCAAGTATCACTCCCTTGAGTGATGGTTCCTGTGAGTGTTGAAAAAAATACAAATTCTTCATCCTTTGACTTGTGCTTCAGCGTATGTTGTATGTTCATGGTGCTTCTTCTTTCCCTTTTCATGTTTATGAAGACATTGTATGGCATAATGTCCCATCTTCTTGCAGCCCGTAGGTGTAGCATTTGATATTTGACGCATCCTTTCTGTGATGTGGTCTCTTGGACTTCTTCGGGCTTCCTTCTTTCCTTTCCTTTCTCTTCTTCACTTGGGCAACAAGTGATTGATTTTCATCATCATTAGTCTTCTGTGACTTGGATATCAACCTAGATTCCTCTTGGGTGCAATCTTCCCATAGCTTGTTGAACTTGGGCAATTTGCTTCTGGCACAAATCCCTTGAACAAATGGATCCCAAGAGGAAGGAAATCCATTGAGTGTAGTAGTCACGAGTTTAATGTCTTATACTGGGTCTCCAATGGCTGCTAACTGGTCCTTGATCTGCGAGATCCTCATAAAATAATTGGCTACTGTTTCTGACTTGTTCATTGTCACGTTTCTAAGTTGATGCCTTAGAGTAAACGTTCGATTGGTATTCTTACTTTCATAAAGTCTGGTTAGGGCATCAAACATTTCCTTCGGTGTCTTCAGTTCTGATACATTAGGTATTAGATGATCCTTTATTGAGTTTGTCAAGATTGTTTTGGCCTTGACCTCATTCTTCCTGAACTTTGCTTTAGCGTCTTCTTCTTCTGGTTTTGGAAGCACCTGCTTGACATGGTCCAATAACTCATTCTCCTCTAGAATGAGAAGTACTATGGGATTCTAGGATCAGAAGTTATCTGCTCCATCCAATCTATCTTCAACTCTCATACTGGTTGACATTTTCGTTAGTAGAAACCCTAGCTCTGAAAAACTTCGATTTTTCAAACTTCACGAAACTGCAAACTGAGGGTTGCAGGGGGTGTGCTAGGGTAGGGCGCACTGCTCTATGTAAAGACAAGTCCCAACGCCTTTGGAACTAATGCTCAACGAACTAGACAAAGATATTACAGTGCAACGGTAAGGTATTGCTGCAAACAATCTTCCTTCCAGTGGTCAAACTGTTCTGAAGGTAACGAACTCCGAAACCATTTTAGAATTTCTTTATTTACAGAGCAGTAGAGTTACCGGTGTTCTTTTACTTTTTAAACATAAACTTATATATCATGTATTGAGCAATAACAACATAAACAAGAGACAAAAAAACACGAGATTTATCCTGGGAAAACCCCAATGGGGGGAAAACCCCAACAACCTTTTTTAGATAAATTCTGTTCGCAAAGCAAGTCCAATCATGAACCAACAGATAAACCCTAGCACAAAGGCTAGTTCAAGGTACAACCAGAAATACCACCCCAGCTACGGCAACAACACAATACCAAGGTAGCGCACCTTTACCAAGAGTAGCACACAAGAGAGAAACACCAAAAAGACTGAACAATAAGAATCTCTGTCACTACAGCTGCTGCGTCACCTTCCTCAGACTTGTGCCTTGCTTCTCTGTAGATGAGAGAGTGTGAGTATGTGTAACAAATGAGACAAGACGCCTCCTATTTATAGTCTTCTTGTCCTCCTAACTGGGCTGACTTCTCTTCTGGAAAGGTGTCTCTTCATTGTTCTTTATTCTTCTGGGCCGACTTCTCTTCTGGGGTATTTCCACATCTGTTCAATGGTTCTCTTGCATCCGGAATCTTCTTCTTGTTTAAGAAAGGTCATCTAGGAGGGGAAGTTCCTCCCGCAGCTACCAAAACATCAACATTCAGCAGGGTGTGAGTATCAAAATCATCCTTGCATTTACGGTCAATCTCCTCCAGGCTCGATTGATTTTTTCTTCTCTGGACCCTCCCTTCTCTGAATCTAGCTCTGTTTGAACTTTGCCAGCTCCACTCTTCATTGTGAATGCTGCAGACCTTGACAATAGCAGAGTAAAATAAAAGTAGGCTAGATCCCAACAAATAAAGGCTCAAAATGACCGGCATGGCCAGTAACAGGCCTAGATTAATATTCTTCAATTTCCTTGTCTCTGCAAATTGATTTCCCACAAGTTCTCAACCTCCTTATCACTGGTATCATTTACTATCCCCCAACCTCTTCTCATTTCCTGCCTGATTTGCTTAATCTCCCCAATCATATTCTGCATGCCCTCTCTAACTTCTTTCCACTCATTTCTAGGAGGTGGTGGTTGTTGTCAAAGCCATCAGTCTTAGTGGAAAACAGGCATTATATATATGACTCGTAGCAATTGGAAACGAAGCCTGAAATCTTCCTTATGCTAGAGCATTATGATAATTTATCTACAAGTGATGATCTCTTCATGACAGGTAAGCTTGCATATATAGTCTCTTTTGAAAATGGGAAAGGATTTACCATTTGGGTTGCATATTGTGCAGATTCTTCATGCCATAGGGAAGGTCAACATGCCAGCTGCCTGCATCCTATTACTTTTGTAGTGTCCTGTCTTTATGCAGAACCTACTGTGATGGTATATTATCATCACTGAGGACTGTCCTCAGTAATCATTATGGAGTTTTTACACGAAATTTTTTCTTGCTTGGTCTGAACCAAAATTTTGACAAACTCTTTTTTCCATGATTCTTGATGTGAACGACTGAACACATCTTTGTGATTATATAACAATTAAATATTGGTTGCTTTTTTGGTGATAGCATATTGCCAGTCCCTAGGACGAGAGTATGGACATTGGTGGTTCACTGTTCTAGTCATTGTAATATATAGACACTCTTCATCATTGAAATAGATCTCTGGGCATACTAATTCAAACTGCTCTTGAGCGTGTAACATGATGCCTGTGATGTTTCTGTAATGAAAATGAAAGGTGCATACTATACCTTGGAGAAACATAGTTGGATTTGAGAGGTCCACCGTCACTGCTACGTGCAAAGGTTACAGCTAAACAAACTATAGGGGCTAAATATTTTGCAAGTAAGATTATCATTATTTAACGAACAGTTATATGAAAGAAATGTGCTTATACATGATATAGGCACTAACCCAGATTATTCGTGAATGAACTTTAACCTTAACCATTACCAACAATGTTACTTACTTTTCAGCAATATATATTTTTCAATTTCATGACAGATGCCCAGTTATTAATGTGTAGATATCGATTGACAAATTTTGCCTGAACTCCATCTATAAAGTTAATGATTGAATTGTTGGTATCAAAGTCTTCAGGTCTGTACTATGAGTTCTTAAATTTTATGTTTCTGTGAATTTTGTTATCTCAATATTCTATTGACATTATTAGGCACTGACGAGCAGTCATTGATCCCATTATGCTAGGCATTGGTTGATGCAACAACATCTGAAGAGTCTCTTCAAGATGAGCCTGGAGTAAGGATGATAGCGTTATTTGATCACGAAGAAGTGGGTTCTGCCTCTGCGCAAGGAGCTGGTTCCCCTGTAATGTTTGATGCTCTTGCAAGAGTAACTTCTTCTTTGAGTGCTTCAGATTCCAAGGTATTTACAATGTTCTTATTTGATTAATATCAGTAAGTTTACTCCTTTCTCTATCTCGGTGTGGTTCTGCTTTCTAATCATGACAGACTTTCCATGCTTTTTGAGAATTGACATGCTTTAAAAGGAGGATATATTAACACTAGAACTTTATATCTCTGTTGTTTTTCAATGAGCTGCAGCTCCCTTTTGCAATTGATGTTTTATGTTTTCACATCCAGGTGCCGAAGAGTGGGTGCACTAGAGCTCCCTTCTTACATAAGCAAGGATAGCGAGCATATCCACTCTGGTCCCAAGATGAAGAGAATCTACATATCTCCTAAGAATAGTATTCCTTGACGAAATCTGGAGAGACAAATCTGATCTACTGTAGAAACTTCTCCCAGGCTGAGCAAAGTATTTTCCTTTTGAAAGGTTGCATGACAGAGGTGTTCCGACAAGAAAGATATGTGTGTCAGTTTAATCACATCCCACTACTCCTGTCAGCCTATCAGATCATCCTCTTGTCCCCAAACACAGATCCCTTTTACTGAAGAGGAGAGATGAGGAATATTATACTCAGTAATGATACGGGCCCAAAACAATTTGGTGACTGCAATTCCACATGATGTGGTTAATCCTTTCAGGTTTGTGGCAATCCACACAACAGCCATCTTTAAGGCTAGTATGGTATAATTGGATTTTTACTGGTAAAATGTTATAAAGAACCAACCACGTTGAGACTCAAGTCTTTAAAGAAGTGTGAACTTTCTGATGCATTGACACCTCTTCATCCACCTCATTTTGTGATCACGGACACAACACTTTTATTAGGCATTCTGAGCTAGTTGGCTGAATCTTATCATAGAGTTCTTCGGATTGATAGTCTATAAGTGGCTTCCCATAAGACCATTTCCTATCCTTCCAAATAGTTCCTTGAGCACCCAAATTTAGCTTAAACCAACAATCATCTAGAATCACCCGACATATTGCAGTAAAAGTAGATAGATCAACAACCTGAAGTCGTTGAGAGCTATTAAGAGTTCTTTAGGAATGAGGATAGCCACTTTCTTTTTCCCTTGTCCTGGACATCACTCCACGTATGGAAACTTCTTTTTCACTAGCCATTTTCTTGCAAAAAAGAGGGAATTGATCTAACTTGTCCTATGATGATTGAGAAAGTGGATTTAGGCTAGTGGATTTTTCACAACTTCCTAAATCGAGGAAGTGAAGGATTTAGAAATTAGGACCAATGGGAATGTACAACTATTTATTTTCATCCTCATTGTTTCCATTTTTTATGTCAACATAAATTAATGAGAAAAAGTGTATGTAACCTACGAACTCTTCTCGATCCCCAGGGAATACATCCCTTGCATTTTCCTTTCTTTTGTGAGGATGTCTTTCTCCTTGTTTCCAAGTGACAACTAGATAATGCTTCCAYTGTCTGTCAACTATATCAAGGATGACAAGTCAGTAGCTGTATATAACTCAAACGTCCCACGAAGACATTTCAAGTCATGCTTTGCAATTATTTAATTCTCATGGCTAGGTTCCACCTGGAACTATTTTCACAGCAAAGTAAATATCCGGCTGAGTATTCTCCAAATACATCAACGGGCCATTCAATTGTTGATACAGGGATGGGTCTATTGGATCTGAGTCTCTCAACTTCTTTAGATCTGTCATCATGGGAGTTTGCTATGGATTTGCAATCTATTACCCCAGACTTCTGAAGAACTATTTCGATACACTTCCTCTGTCATAGGAAATTTTCACCACACTTCTGTTGTACATGAGAGGCTCTGCACCAAGTTGCTTGAATCCATACAAGGTCTTCTTCCATCTGCATTCATGGGTCTCTTTCTTGTATACCTCAAAACCTTGAGGTTTCTCTACATATGCTTCTTCAATTACTCTGTTGAGAAGAACAATCTTTACATCCATCTGATGTAAACTCCAACCCATGGATATTGCAAGAGATATAATGGCTCAGGTAGAGGTATATCTGGTTACTGGAACAAGCTGTCATCATAGTCTTCTTCCTCCTTCTGGGAGAACCCTCTAGCCCCGAATCTCACCTTGTATCTATCAAATCTTCCATTTATAAGTCTTCACGGATTCTTCAATGGACCATATCATTGGGGATTAGCTCCCTCCTAATCCCGACTTCATGCTTGAATGAGCAATATCTAGAACTTCCTTGTTTTTATTCTGAGACCTCATGTTTATGGAATTTTGCAATCAATTCCCTCTATCTGAGAGAGTCCATGCTTTGATCTGCTGCATCTCTCTTTGCTTTCTGCAATGTGTCACAAGCTTGTTCTGGTTTCCTTTTAATTACTGACTTCCTCTGAGTCTTTTTAAGTTTGTTTCTATATATTCTAATTGCTGCCCATATGGCAGTTGTTGCAAGTATTGTGTCATCCTTATAAACTTCTTCTATGACAGCTTCCGCAAAGATTGTTCATCAAAGGTTTGTCAACATATTTCACAAGGGTATCTGGAAAGACATCTTCATGATAGCCTTCATGCAATAACCTGCTTGAGACAACAAGAACAACAGTGTTTCCAATACAATATCTTTCATTTGAAGTATAGTTTCTTGGTAACATTACTAAGATGATCTAGTCCGAGAACAAGAACAAGAAATATCTCCTAGAGTAGGTGTTAGTTCATATTTGCAAATAAGTACACTGAGTAGTATAAGCTACTAAGTACTTATCAATACTCACTTAAGTGACAATAATAAGGATGTCAAACTTGATATGCAAACCTGGAGTCTTGCTATTGTTCCACTTGAATTGCTTTTCTTCTGGGACAAGTATCCTTTCCGACCTGCCCCTTAAACTTAAAACAATATGCTTTCTTGACAGAAAACTGAGTTAGAGAATACGATCTCAACCTTATAATATTTTGACTAAAGTCAACTTATAACTTTGACTAGAAGTTCATAATGTCATAACAACCAGAGATATATCAAGTCAAACCTGGAGAGTGTGTTGATCTTTTGAATGCACTGAATCCAAGATCACTACAGATCCCTTGTACATTCCCTGCAAACACACTCATGCTAATGATACAAATTAAAAGAACATGTATAGGTACATACCTTTGTTACCCAACTGTGACGATAAACCTTAGAATGACTTCGCTGGACCAGAGGTTTAGCTGCTAGAGGATTGGTAAACCTCATAATGTTCCTTTTTGTAGATTTCTCTTGGGCACAACATACGCTTTCTTCATGCTAAGTCTTTTGTCTTCATAACTGCCTTCCATTTTGACTTTTGATTGGTCAACCTTAGATTTTGACTTGGTCAAACGTTGACTTTGACCAAAATTTCAAACTTGACGTCTTGGCTTGCTGAGAGTACCAGGAGGTGCGCTAGGCTAGGGCGCACTAGGTTATCCAAGAATTAGGTCAAGCGCTTCACTTAAGGTGCCTCAACACGAGGCTTAGGGTTTTATTGCTGCAACACAACTTTCACTGCAACTGAGCAAATCCACCAATCTACCTTCTAGTGGTTAGACTGTCCGAAGATAGTGTGGGCCCATAACCTGTTAGAATAATAGGTGTGCTCGTTTCTCCATAGACAATATGGCAATATTGTCACCCAACCATAGGCCGAATCCACCCCTGAGCACCTTAACCGTGACAGATAGAATAATTCCGGAAGCAAACCCTAGAACCAATAGCCAACTAAGGTAGTGTACTTCTCTCCAAAGCTAGCGTACCAAGTAGAGAGTCCAAACCATAACCAAAGTAGAGAGTCCAAACCATAATCAAAGAAGAAAGTCCAAACCATAACCAAAGACCAAGTTACTGCAGCAGCAGCTGCAACTCTCCTCCAGTCATGCACACCACTTGTCCTTATGCAGTTGTGAGAGTGAGTGTGTCAAATGAGCTCTAGTGCCCTCTTATTTATAGTCCTCCAAGTGACCTAACTGGCCCGACTTCTACTTCTGGAGGATAATAATTTAATATAAATTATTATCTTGAGCCGACTTGTCTTCTAAGGTTATTCCCTAACCTTCTAGGGTTTCTCTTGCTTCCCAGAATATTCTAGACTTGTCAAAGATTACACGTAGAGGTTAATACCTTCCACAACTACCATAATATCAACAAAAATGATAAAGAAAATAAGTTTGTGTGGCTCAAACAATCTGAGCTTGGAGTTTTAATATCAGGCTAGGGTTTCAAAACTCATTACTTCTCATAAACTGAATGAATGTAGGAGCGAGGTAGAGTATTGAAAGACTGGTTATATGTAAAATTTACAACCCCAAACCAATCATCGAATTTGGTTGTTGAGATAAAAGAAACCATGTTCAATGGGTCCTGTTGCCGTCCTTATACACACTTGCAAACGTGAGATAAGTCTGGCTCACTTAGTGTGTCCTTGGTGGCACAATGCCTAGGTTCACAGCCCACACTGTCACTTTGACCGGAACCTCTTCCGTCTAGGCTTACTCCTAGGGAAGCGAAAGGGGGTAGACCTTAGTTACTAGATGTGTTAAAGTTAAGTTCTAGGAGTTAGTTTTAACTTCTTAAGGTTAGAGGGGATCTATCCTATGATGCTAAGGCAACAATGCAAGATGCAAAGGGTTAGAATGTAAAGCAGTACCTTTCCCTAAGTCAACTAAGACTAGTGCCTAAGGTTGGGCAAGGGGTCAACTAGATGTTAGGGTCGTTCTTTACAAATGAATTACAAGTTGTTTACAAGATTACAAAAGAATAAATATTAGATGCAATGATTCACAAGAAAATGCTAAGATACAAATGATACAAAGAGCAAGCTAACCACGTTTTATCTTTATGTGTGCAGGATATCAAAGGATTAAAGCATCAGCATTAACACATCATCACATTTATGAGATCACCATCAATATATCAACATCATCAACACATTCAAGAAGATTTAGATCTTTTAAGCACAAGTATTATTAAGATTGATGAAGATGATCCACACTCTTAATTATTCAACCCACAAGTAACTTGAATGAGTTAAGTCCCAGGTTAAGTTGTTAAGCTTTCTTCAAGGTTTTCAAATTTTATTAAGCTTTCACCAAGGCCTCCTCCTCCTATTGCCAAATAACTGCTGGACGCTCAAGATAGTGTGGCAACGAGGCCAACCCTAGCAGAACCAGTCAACCCTAAAGAATGAGTACTTCTCGGAAAGGACACATCCTGTGCGTCGTGAGACAGTCCCCTGCCTACACCCTCCGTTGTTTTCCTCAAACCCGTTTTAGATGGTGAAGATGGTGGTCTAAGGTACCCTAAATAGTCTATTAAGTATATATATTAGTTATGTAGACTTTTAGGAGTGTTTAGGAGTGTTTTAAAGATTTTATGACACTTTTTAAAGGTGATTTAGTGACTTGGCCGAAACTCACTTTGGCCTTAGAAATGTGTTGTTTAAGTTACAAGATCAAGAGCATTAACACATGTATATGTCACTAAAATGCACAATATAGATAGCTTGAAGATAAATAACAAAAGGCAAGAACAACTTGCCAACCAATACAAATGTGCAATCACACTTATACCATGTTCAATAGCATTTAAATAAGAGCATCAAGTGTGAAAGAGAAGAAGATTTATGTGTGCCTACTTATCAACCTAAAAGAAAGAAGTTACTCTAAGCATATGGCATCAAAAGATCTATACAATAAACAAAACACCACTTACTTAGTTAAGCATTTAGGTTGTAGATCTAAGCATGAGAGATAAAAATAAACATTTGTAGAACTAAGCATGCATGAGATCTCAATAAGTTGATTTAGGTGCCCAATAGGCTTAAGCTAGAGAATTACTTAGTGT
>SNQJ01S0081958.1:6976-39315 GCA_010110895.2 Picea sitchensis
CAATTTTCAAAATCAAATGACGACCACGAATGCATTCAAGGTGAAATTGTGAATACTTCCATTGCTAACCCACATCATGTGTATATTCTTCCCATTATCCCTCTTCAACAGTTCTATGTTCCTAAATACGAACATTATGATAGAATTGGAATGTGGATGGAAAATTTTTATGTTAAAAGAATTACTCTACACATGTTGAGTAGGGATGTTTTAATTTTTGTAGAGATGTTTTAATTTTTTTTTTACAGTTTGTTACTTATTTTTTGTGATGATGTGTTTGCAGGTTCAGAATTACTTGGCTAGTTTTATTGACAATTTGATTTCAGGTAGTGTTTTGATCTTCAAAGTATGTTAGAATAGGTTTAGAAGTAGTTCAATTAGTTGTATTATGTTTTCTTCTTTTACACTTAGATCATCTCTCTTTTGTTCAAATAAAGCACATATGGAAATGTCGAACTAAAGATGAACCATCATCGAAGAACATTCACGGAAGATTCGATTTATATTTTACTCTCTTGATTATTAATCATCTTTCTCGTAATTGCATTGGTTAAACATTTCTTTTCCAATACCAACCTTTTGATTATCTGCTGAAAATTATAAGGATTTGTTTTTAAATGTTCAATGCAATTAACCCTTTCCAAAAATTGTGAAACGAGAATCATTTAAGAGAACAAAATGAAATAAAATTTGTGTATCCTCATCGATGAGATTCTTATAAAATTGATGTTATGTTTTATTTAATTTTTTCAATATTGTCTTATATTTGCTATTTATGTTTCTCAATAAAAGTTATAATGAACCTAACATATTATATTCTATTTTGAATGTGTTTTATTGATATTTTTTTTATATGCTATTATGATTTGGGCCTAATTTTCATAAGGAAAAGTAATGTATATTTTACTCTTGATTTATTTACATAGTCCTCTTTGTATTAATTTAAATAATTTTTTTGTATATTTTGATTGGATTCTTTAACTTGAAAATTTGAGTTAGTTTGTTTTGAGGATTCTTTAGCTTGAAAATTTGAGTTAGTTTGTTTTCAAGTCTGATTGGATTCTTTAATTTGAAAATTTGAATTAGTTTGTTTCCAAGTCTTACTAAGGGGAAACATTTTGAAGATATACAAATGGGATATTTACTTTTTTATTATTATGGATTAGTTCATTTTGATATGAAAACATTTATATCAAGTTTTGGATCTTTGGCATTGATTAGTGACTATGGAGTAACACTAGGACTCATTTTAAAATTGTGATGCTATTCTTTACATTAAAGTATTCTTTTACATTTATGGTTTATGAGAGAATTTAGCGGTGACACTTTTTAAAGTATGACATCTATTATCTAACAATAAGATTACTTCTTGTACCACCTTGCTTCCCTTACCAAATAGCATATTGAAATTTTACAAACCAAATCAAGACGGTGAAAATAATAAATATAAGGAAGTTGAAAGCACTGTAAAGTCTCGAAAGTGAAATTAAACTCATCGGGGCTATAGATTCTCATTGGAAGAAGGTTCATGCCTGTATGGTATTGTATGGTATAAAGACATCTTCATTGGGTCTATGGATGGAAACAACTAAGCAATGTTGGGAAAATGAGGTAGATTTTACACTTATATGGATTTATGCTTATCATAAAATCCCATAGCTTACCTTTTTATATTCAATAGTAGGAAGATAGTATAAACTCTATTTTCTATATTTTCGATTTATTGTTTAAAGATAGAATAGACATTAAGTGTTCGAAATATTTTATTTTATAATATTAAATTCGTTTTATGTGGAACCCTTAAAATCTTGTGCAATGTTTAAAAATATTAAAAAACTTATCATCAGGTTTTTAGATAAACTTAAGCCCCATTACATCAATCGAAGAGTTGCGTTTGTTGATCCCTGAACAACCTTCTTAATTTTTGAAAAAAATAAAAGGGGCCCCATTGAATTTTGGTAATTTATTCCTTTTCTTGTATTTAATTTTGTTTCACTCTATTTGAAGGGATGATTTGATGGTTTTCCTTTCTTGGTTTTTTTATTTTATACTCTTCTTATCATTAATTCTTTTAGGCTTGGTGATGTAATGTTGTAGGAATAAAGTCATTAGTGAAACTACATGCATGCATGTAACTTAATAATCATGATTCAATGATGCATGACATCATGAAAATTATTTTTTTTCATTACATTGTTCTGGCATGCATAATGGTCACATGTGCCATTTGAGTCTATTTTTGTCTAATCATTAAAATATTGTTTACAAGATTGACTTACTCAAAGTGGTTTCATGCCTATGTTTGATTAAACTTGAGTTACGAGTATGTTTCTAATGATTAAATATTGCTTGAGTTAAGAGTATATTTCTAATGATTAAATATTGTTTACATGCTTGATTTACTCAAAGTGGTTTCATGCCTCTTTTTGATTAAACTTGGGTTACCACTATGTTTTAAAGCTTTTTTCAAGATTTGGTCTTTAGTGCATAAATGCGTTAATTGAGCATTTTGTTAGATTGAAATAATTCAATTAAAAATCAAATTTTAATAAAATAAATAAATAAATTGAAAAAAGCAATTGTATTTTTTTGTTCATTAAATGTTGTTTACAAAGTTGACTCAAATGGTTTCATGCCTTGCGTTACCACCATGTTTCAACGCTTTCGTTAACATTTGGTTTTTGATTCATCAATGAGTTAATATCAAAAAGTGGAGATGGATAGATAGATTTCAATTTTAATAAAGCATCATTTTTTACTTATCTTAAACATTTAATTAAAAAAAACAATGCTATTTTGCATTCTTGCAGTGTTTGGAATGTTTGGAAATACAAAATAATTCAATTCATGCTTAATGCTATTTTGCATTCTTGCACTGTTTCGAAAGACAAAATAATGCAACTTATGCTTATTGATTTGAAAATTAGTTTGTGTCTTAAAAGAATATATGTTAATGTCTCGAAACAATGTGATGGTTTTTAATTTGAGTTTAGAAAAAAATATATCTTACAATACATTATTTGATGATGGATAGTTTCGAAAGACAAAATAATGAAACTTATGTTTATTGATTTGAAAATTAGTTTGTGTCTTAAAAGAAAAGAATATATGTTAATGTCTCGAAACAATGTGATGGTTTTTAATTTGAGTTTAGAAAAAATGATATCTTACAATACATTATTTAATGATAGATATTGTTTTATATTTGAGACTAGATATATTTTATTATGATTAAATTGGTCCATAAATTTTTGGTTATTTTTTATATTTGAGAGTAGATATATTTTATTATGATTAAATTTGTCCATAAATTTTTGGTTTCATGATAATTGATAATATGATGCATGAGCCTCTTAAGCATATTCCCAAGCTTCTTTTAAACATATCTTTGGGTTATGATAATTGATAATATGATGCATGAGCCTCTTAAGCATATTCCCAAGCTTCTTTTAAACATATCTTTGGGTTAGAGTGATGGTTTAATGTTTGAATTTGTAAGTTGCATATCTAAAATGATTCATTTCTGATTTTGCATTTCTAAAATGATTCATTTCTCCTGTCTTATTGATTGACTTTTTTTTTTTTTTAATCTTGTGAATATGAAATTGTTCTCACCTCTTTTGGTTTCCTTTTATGCTCATACTCTTATACTCAACGATGTTAACAATAATAGGTTCACATAAATATTCCAAATAACCTTACTTCCACAAAGCATTCACTAGTGGTCTTTTTGGATTGGCAAATATTTATTTTAGAACTTGGTTAAAATATTGAAATTCCTTGACAAATTGCAACCATAGCCATTATCCCTCCGATTTATTTTGATCAAGCCTACATTAAATACAAATCCATGTGATTGTTGAATGGAGTAAATCACTTGATCAAGATTACCTCTTTTATTTTTTCAAGATTTTCATCCAAAAACCAACTTTTCCCGTAACTAAACGCCAACCGAGATATTAAGGGTTATTCTATAAAAGTGTACAAGGCGCGTTGAATGTGAACATAAGCATAGACGCAACTAAGCATATACCCAACTAAATTGATTCTAAGTWTAAGAAAAAAGATGAAATTCATATTTTGCAATGGTAATCACCATGATTGAAAATTTTATGGTTGCATATATTTTTATCTGTAAATTACATTTCGGTGTCACCAGTGATGATGAGGAGAATGAGTGTGTTTTTTACTGACTCTGTAAAACGTTGTGGCGAAAATAATGTGTTTTTTTATTTAATTTTTTAATTACATTTTTATGTCACCAATGATGATGAGGAGAATGAGTGTTTTTTATTAACTCTCTAAAACGTGACTCTTGATATTTTACATCTTATCTCTCTTTCTCAGGAAAAAATTGTACATGGAGGAGGAGAACTCTTGTTTGAACAGGACTAAAGGTAGATTCGATTATGGAAAATTGAAACGTGTCAAACAAAAAGTTCAAAAAGATGTTTGAAGATGCCACCGAATAAAGGAGAAATAGAGTCTATCCCAGAAAAGGCACAGATGTTACAGCAGGTAGCAAGATTACATGAAGGAACAGGTATTACCATCGAGGTATCACGTCATTATTCTACCAGGCTATCATGTCACCTTTCGGCTAGATTATCTTCAGACCGCCAGTTCGTCGGTTTTAGACTATATAAAATTCAGAGATCTCACCCAACCGCAAGTAAAGAAGATATATGAGCCTTTGAAGGATTAAGTGCGCAGATCACACAGTAGAAACCCTAATCCTGCCACGTATTCTTTGTGGAAAAGGTATCACAAATCTGTAGTTGAAGGTCTAACGTACTCAATGACGGCGTCACCAGATCAAGCCGAATAAACAGCATGAGATTGCTCCTACATGATCCAAGGGTTTGGTGATATAGAACTTTTATTGGCTGCCAGGTCGTAGAAGAGGAAACCATGCAATGAAATTCGTAAAGGTCAATGCCCAAGAGATAACAAAACAACTTGTAAAAGATGATAAAATACTGTCAGAAATGGATCAACTTGTCAAAAAATAATACCAACGCATAAGGATAGTAGAGGTATTTCCATCAGATTGGGCACAGATTGATTGATGAATTGCCACGTAATTGTTGAGGAAATGGTAAGGGGTTTTGCATCACAACACTGATGCCACGAAATCATAATGATAAAGTCGGATTTGAACCAGATTGCATAATACCAAGGGAAGTCAGCTCGAGAGGGGATGACTCAATCACGTTAGAATGAGGATACCACAAGATCACAGAAGAGGAATAGTAGAAAAACAGCTTCAATTGATTGTCCAACTAGGAAGGAAGGAAGGGTTTTTCTGGATCATTATTGTTGTATAGAAGTCAATGGAATTTATTGTTGTATTAATTGTAGAGCAAGTTTTATTTTTTGTATGAATTTTATTTCTTGTATGAGGGTGAGAGGAATATAGAGTAAATATTATTAATATTTATTTTATATTTATTTTCACTTCCACTTTATCTACCTGCACCTTCATATGAGGGTGGGGAATAATATTTACTCTATATTTCACTATATACCCACCCTCATATCATCCCATCTTCATATGAGGGTGGGGGTGTGGGGAAATAATAGAGTAAATATTATATGAGGGTGAGGGTGGGGGTGGAGAGTAATAACAGAGTAAATATTAATAATATTTAGTCTATTATTTCCTCCCACGATCACCTTCATATGACGGTGTGAGGGTGAATATAGAGTAAATATCAATAATATTTACTCTATTATTTGTGTGTGTGAGTGTGGGGGTGTGGGGAATTATAGAGTAAATATTAATAATATTTAATCTATTATTTCCCCCAACTAGACCCTCATATGAGAGTGGGGATAAGGGGAAGTATAGAGCAAATATTATTAATATTTACTCTATTATTGGTGGGGGTGTGGGGAAATATAGAGTAAATATTATTAATATTTAGTCTATTATTTCCCTCCACCCCCACCCTCACCCTCACATTCACACCAATAATAGAGTTAATATTATTATTATTTACTACATATTTACCCCCACACCAATATTAATATTTACTCTATTATGAGGGTGGGGGTAAGAAGAAATAACAGAGTAAATATTATTAATATTTACTTTATTACTTCCCACCACCATCCCCTCCCTCATATCGGGGTGAGTGCGGGGAGAAATAATAAAGTAAATATTAATAATATTTACTCTATTATTTCCCCCTAACCCCATATGAGGTTTATTAATATTTACTCTATTATTTTCCCCCACCGCGATATGAGGGTGAGGGTCATATGAGGATGAGGTTGGGGATGGTAGTGGAGGGAAATAATAGAATACATATTAATATTTACTCTATTATTTCTTTTTGTTCCCACCCTCATTTGAGGGTCACGGTGGGGTTGAGGCAAAATAATAGAGTAAATATTAATAATATTTAATTTATTATTTCCGAGCATCTTCAGCTTCGTATGAGGGTAATAATATTTATTGTATTACTTCCCCCCACCCGAGCCTCATATCACCATGACTCTCATATGAGGGGTGAAGGTGGGTGTGGAGGCGAAATAATAGAGTAAATATTATTAATAATAGAGTAAATATGAGGGTGGGGTTGGAGGAAATAATAGAGTAAATATTAACAATATTTACTCTATTATTTCTCTCACCCCCACACCCTCATATGAAGGTTATTAACATTTAATTTATTATTTCCCACCACTCGGTCACTCATATGAGGCTGGGGGATAATAGAGTAAATATTATTAATATTTACTCTATTATTTTCCCCCACCCGATATGTGGGTGGGGGTGGAGCGAAATAATAGAGTAAATATTAATAATATTTAATGTATTATTTCCTCCTACTCCCACCCTCATATGAGGGTGAGGGTGGGGATGAGGAAAATAATAGAGTAACTATTAATAATATTTAATCTATTATTTTCGGCCACCCACAACCTCATATGAGGGTAATAATATTTACCCTATTATTTACCCCCACCCAAGCCTCATATCACCCTTGACCTCATATGAGGGTGAGGGTGGGGTCGGACGGGAAATACGAGAGTAAATATTAATAATATTTACTGAGGGAGGGGCTCAAGGAGAAATAATAGAGTAAATATTATTAATATGTACTCTATTATTTGTTGGAGCACCAACCTCATATGAGGGTGGGGCTGAGGGAAATAATAGAGTAAATATTATTAATATTTACTTGATTATTTTCAAATAATATTTACTCTATTATTTCCAATAATATTTACTTTATTATTCCCCCACACCCTCACCCCCATGGAAATAATAAAGTAAATATTATCACACTCACATGAGAGTGGGGGTGGAAGGAAATATAGAGTAAATACTAATAATATTTACTCTATTATTTAACGCCAACCCCACCCTCATATGGGGGTGGAGGGAAATAATAGATTAAATATTATTAATATTTATATTTACTCTATTATTACCCACCAACCTCACCCTGAGATGAGGGTGAGGGTGGGTGACGCAGGCTCACACCACCCGACACGCCTGCTACTACCGGGACCTTCTTCTTCACTGGCCCGAAGAGCTAAAATGCTCTCCTTACCCCCCTTTATCGGAAGTTTCGCACCCACATGATGCTCTTTGCGCTCTCCCCTATGCTATCGGGAAAAGCGGACCTCGCAATATCGCGAGTCCTGAAAACACAGAATCGGGCCTCAGAAAACCCCAAAACCCGATGAAAGTTTACCAAGGCTTTCCTTACTCTTGTCGGGAATTTACCCGTTGGGAAATCGGAACTTAGGATGTCGTAAGTCACTTACCTCTCGTGTCCCCGATTCCCGATCCCCGATGCCACCTGTCTCTTTCACTGCGCTCTGTGACCCCACGCACTGACCTTCCAACACCTGTCCTCCACTCAGCACTGTGACTGCTTGGTTATCGTGCTTCGGAGTTTCGTGGTTCCTTTGACAGCGCCACTCACGACACCGTGAATCCCGAATTTCTGAATCCCGATGCACATGTGAGCGCTCTCCTCCACGTCACCCTTCCTCATCGCGCTATTGGGTATTGCGGGATCGCGATTTCAGTTATAGTAATTTCTTTGCATGGGAAAATCCTGAATGTCGATCCCCGACCCTTCGGGATTTCTGACACGTGGCTAGTCTGAGATCTACGACTATATTCCTTTTGGGGAATCGCGGGTCGCGATTTCTCCTTGCGAAAATCCTATGTTCCTGGAGACTCGTATTCTCCGATGAGTTGAGTCTCGATGAGCTCTGGCTCCTTCCCTGCACGCTAAAGCTTAAACCCTGCACAACTTCCCTGAGATCTGATGGCTGTCGGGACTTCGCTAATCTTCCTGCGAATCGTGACCGTCGACTCTTCCTCCTCAAGGATTTCTTTCAGAAGCTAACTTTTTTGTTCGACACTTGCCTCCAACTCCTGTGCTTGTACTACCTTCTCAAACCTTCCTCAATCCAAACCCCCTTGGCTCTCTTTTAACAATACCACGAAGGAACTATCCCTCTTCAGCTTGCGTGTCGTGCTTGCGCTCAGTCTTCAACAATTTCTAAGTGTTGAATCTTTCAGACTCTACACCCTCTCTGCAATAACAGTCGTCAATATCATTGCTCAGAATCGCAACTCTGAGACTTCGTCCAGCCTGCACACGCGTTGCATAGCTCCGGTGCCAAATCTGCACTTCTGGGAACTTAGAACAAAATTTACCTCTATTTGAGCCCTTCTGTCAACGCACTCCTTGCGGAAAATTCAACTGCACTCCTTGCAGGAATTCTCTAGTTCAAGATAGAGAAACAATTGAAACTAATTCCTTGGTTCCCCAGACTTCAATTCAACCATGAAATCACATACACAGCATATAAAAGAAATTCATGACAGGAAGCAAAACATCCATGAGCATAATATCAAGACACAGAGAAACAACAAAATCCATGAAATTGAATTAAAGATTTATTCTATTAACTCAATATTTGTACATGGGCGTTCTTCATACAATTCTCTACTTGCTCTCCTCTCTTATGAATGCTTTCTTGTTAATGTTACAATGATACAATGAGGGTGTCTATATCTGTTTTCCCTCTCGAACTCTAAAACTGTCAAATCTACAATTAAAATCTACCTACCAACATTAACTAAAATAAATGTCATCTATCTACCTAAGGAAGAGAGCTTAAATGCTCAAGGTCCATTCCAATACAAGTGCATCGTCTCTTATTTAATACTATGCAACAATTCCCAAAGTATTTTCAAAAATGTGTGTTGGCTTGTCCAACTGTCTCCCACTTGATGTGCTGGCTCGCTTGATTGTGCTGGCGATGCTCCTGCATCATACTCCCTAGTTTGAAAAAATTCACGGGCTCCTGTCCATGAGCTCCTGCACGGTCTGTCCATGCTTTTGTATCACTGTTTCTTTTTCCTAGTTGGCATCTTCCACTGGGTGTTTCTTCCATTTGACCAGATACTCAAAGTATTCTTTTTTTCTGGTCTTCTTTCCCACTTGCGTGTCCAGTATGCACTCCATCTGCGGCTTTTCTGAAATCGACATCTGCTTCCACTACTAGACTTTTGGCTGCTTATCATTTCCAACTCCTGCTTCCTCAGCTTTATATGGATATAAGTTTGAGATATTGAATGTCGGGGATATTCCGATGTCATCCGACAATTCAATCTCATAATCATTTTCACCCAGTTTCTTCAGGACTCTGCATAGCCCAATTTTCTTCATCTTTATCTTGTTGTATGTTCCCATTGGGAACCTTTCCTTCCTTAGATGTGCAAGAACTAGATCACCAACTTCAAATTGGAGTTGTCTTCGATGTTGATCCGCTCTGTGTTTGTACTCCTGATTCGAATCAATCAGTCGTTGCTTCACCTTGGTGTGAAGTTCCTTCATTGCCTCTGTGAATTCTTCAGTGCTTTCACTGCTAGTAGCAGTCTGCTCTGAATCTCGCAGTTCATATACTCCTCTCGGATGCCTACCATATACAATTTCAAATGGACTTTTACCTATGCTTCTATTCACTGAGTCGTTTTATGCGAACTCTGCCTGTGGCAACACGTTATCCCAGCTGCTGTGGTGCTCTGTCACTAGGATTCTGAGTAAATCTCCCAAACTCCTGTTGACCACTTCTGTTTGTCCATCCGTCTGTGGGTGATAAGCCAAACTAAATTCCAAATTTGTTCCTATCTTCTTCCATAGCGTCCTCCAAAAATTCCCTATGAATTTAGTATCCCTGTCCGATACTATACTTTTCGGCAATCCATGGAGTCGAATGATCTCCTTGAAAAACAAGTTCGCGATGTGAGTCGCATCGCTAGTATTCTGGCATGGAATGAAGTGTGCCATCTTTGAAAACCTGTCCACCACCACAAAGATGGAATCAACCCCTCTCTGCGTCCTCGGTAGTCCTAATACAAAATCCATGCTTATTGCCTCCCATGGCCTCTTGGGTATGGGCAATGGCTGATAAAACCCTCCATTTTTCTTTCTCCCCTTAGAATGCTGACAAATTCGACACCTATCAACAAACCTCTTAACATCTTCTCTCATGCCTGGCCAAAAATATGATTCGCTCAACTTCGCAAAGGTCTTGTCTTGGCCAAAATGTCCTGCCAAGCCTCCACTGTGGTTTTCTTTCAACAAGTTCTCCCTCATGGAGAAATTTGGAATGCACAGTTGATTGCCTCTGAACAACAATCCCTCCTGGATCATATAGTCTATCCAAGAACACTGATCTCTGAGAACTGGATTCTCAGCTGCTTCATATGCTTCTCCGAAATCTGCATCTCCTGCATACATGTCCCTGAGATTTTCAAAACCCAATGTTTTGACTCGGAACTCCTGCAACAATAAATACTTCCTAATTAAAGCATCAGCCACTTTGTTAGCAGTTCCTGAAATGTGTTTTATCACAAAAATGAAATTATGCATATACTCCACCCATTTAGTATGTTTCTGATTCAACTTTTCTTGTTGACTTACAAACTGTAATGCATGATTATCACTATACAATATAAATTCTTTCAGGATCAAGTAATGCCTCCACTTCTTCAACGCCTATATGATAGCATAAAATTCTTTATCATACGTTGAGTACTTCACTTTTACCTCATCCATCTTCTCGCTAAAATATGCAATTAGTCTATCTTCCTGACTCAAGACCGCTCCTATGGCAAAGCCACTTGCATGACATTTCACTTGGAAAACTTTCGAAAAATCTGGCAACACCAAAACCGACTATTCAGTGATATTTCGCTTCAACATATTGAAGCTTTTCTCTGCCGCTTCAGTCCAATGAAAAGATTTATGTATTTTCTTGACAGTGTCCATCATTGCTGCACTAACTCCACTAAAATTCTTGATGAATTTCCGATAAAAACTTGTCAAACCATGAAAACTTCACACCTCGAAAATATTTCTTGGTGATGGCCAATTCTTATTCACCTCCACTTTACTTGGATCCATCTTCAATTCATTTGCCGATATGACAAACCCCAAGTAAATGAGTTCGATCTTCATAAATGAAGATTTCCTCATGTTGATCAACAACTTCTCTTGCTGTAGCTTCCTTATTACTACAACTAAATGCTTCATATGTTCTTCCTTTATTTTGCTGAAAATCAATATGTCATCTAAATAAACAATGACAAACTTAGCAATGAATTCCTTCAACACTTCATTCATCACCCTCATGAATGTACTTGGCGCATTCGTCAAACCAAACGGCATGACTAGCCATTCGTACAACCCTTCATTGGTTTTGAATGTTGTCTTCCATTCATCGCCTTCCCTCATGCGAATTTGATGGTATCCGCTTTTCAGATCAATCTTTGAAAAATAATTTGCCCCACTCAGGCAATCCATCAGATCATCCATTCTCGGTAGTGGAAACATGTACCTGATGGTAATTTTGTTGATCTCTCTTGAGTCAGTGCACATTCTCCAACCTCCATCTTTCTTTGGACTAAGCATTGTTGGAATGACACACAGACTCAAGCTTTCTCTGACCAATCCTTTGTCCAACAATTCCTGGACCTGCTTCTTGACCTCCTCATTTTCTTGCGGTGTCAATTTGTACGCATCCTTGTTCGGTAAACTGGCTCCTGGTATGAGATCGATGTGATGACTTACACTCCTCATCGGTGGCAACGAATGAGGTAATTTGTCTACCACAATGTCAGCAAACTCTTCCAGCAGTTCCTGAATCTCATCTGGTAAGTCGTCCACTCTTGTGTTAGTCAAAACAATCCTCGACTTTCTGACAACAAAGAATTGTGGATCTTCCTTCTTCTCCATCTCTGTAAGAAGCTCCTTCCCACTCATGAGAAGTATTGTGCTGTTTACTTCCGGATTTACCTCCTTATCTTTTATCGGAAGCAATCTATGTGTCCTCCCATCCTTATCCAGGGTATATGTGTTCATCCTCCCATCATGAACCACATTTCTGTCAAATTGCCATGATCTACCCCGCAATAAATGACATACATCCATGGGAATAACATCACACAAGATCTTATCATTATATCCTCCTATTTTGAATTCAACCAAGAATTGTTTAGTGACACTCACCTGATGTCCTTTCTGTAGCCATGAAACCTTGTATGGACTCGGGTGATCAGTTGTCTCCAGCGCTAGTTTCTCCACCATCTCGGTTGAAACGAGATTATTTGTGCTTCCACTGTCCACGATAACCTTGCATACCCTATCGTTGGTCTTGCAAGCTGTTCTGAATAGTCAGGTCCTTTGGACTGAGGTTTCTACCTCCTTCTCGGGTGTCAAAATGACTTTATGCATTCCAAGCGATCTTCCACCTTCTGCGTCTTCCGTCTCAGCATCACGCTTCTGCACTTCAGTGATGTGAGCTTCTCTGATGTTCTTCTTTTTCTCTGGACACTCGAATGACTTGTGCCCATTTTTCCCACATGTGAAACATGTGATTACTCCTCCTCGGCCTCTTCCTCTGCCTCTGGTACGAGGAAAAGTATTTGCGTCAGCATAATCTCCTTTATGCTCTGTATGTTGCACCCTCTATTCAGCATGTGGTCCTCGCTGTGAGGTTCCACCTCTCTCAACCTTACCCTGAGGTTTCTTCCATTCCTCCTAGGGCTTCTGATATTTATCCTAGGCAACTGTCTTACCCCTGGGCTGACTCTTGCCTCGCCCTCACTGTCCTTGCTTTCAGCTCAGCTTTTCTTCGGCTTTCAGAGCCATCTGATAAGCGCCTCAACTGTTCGGATGGTTTCCATACTTAATTCATCCTGAATTTCATACCTCAGGCCATTCATATACCTGGAAACCTTGTCATCATCGCTCTCTCGATGACCTGCTCTGATATTGAGCTTGTAGAATTCCTCCGTATACTCTTTCACCGTCATCAACTTTTGTCTCAGGTTCTGCATTCTCCTGAACAACGTGATCTGATAATCCCTTGGGATGAATTTGGCTTTCAACTTTGCAATCATTCGATCCCATATTTTGATCTTTTGCTTGCCTTTGGAACGCCTATCTGTTTGAAGCTCGTCCCACCATAATGTTGCATGTCCTTTCAATTTAGTGACAGCATGCCTTACCTTTTTATCCTCTTCGATATCTTCATAATCGAAGTAGGTGTCAAGAGCTCGAATCCAATCCAAAATCTCTTCTGCATCCAGACTTCCTTCATAGACTGGAATGTCCATTTTTGTCTTTGAACTCATCTGAGCGATAGCCTTAATTAACCGCTCATTTGCTGCATCCTCGGCTGCAACTTCTCCTTGTTGTTCAGCTTCAGCTTCTCCCTCAGAGTCACTTAAGTCTCCAACATTGGATGTGCGTCTCTGCGCTCCCTCCATATCTTCCAATCTCGCTCTGACATCGCGTATCTGCCTCTCCATATCTGGATTTCTTGCTGTCCTACCTCTTCTTCGCACATCCTTTTCCTTTGGATCAGGCGATTGCCTCTCCCTTCTCAGCGGCATGGTGAATCTTATTTTCTCCTCTGCTACAGAAAACAAAGAAGTTTCTCTCACTTTGATACCACTCTGACACAGGCTCGCACCACCCGGCACGCCTGCTACTACCAAGACCTTCTTCTTCACTAGCCCGAAGAGCTAAAATGCTCTCCTTACCCCCCTTTATCGGAAGTTTCACACCCACAGGATCCTCTTTGCGCTCTCCCCTATGCTATCGGGAAAAGCGGACCTCGCAATATCGCGAGTCCTGAAAACATAGACTCGGGCGTCACAAAACCCCGAAACCCGATGAAAGTTTACCAAGGCTTTCCTTACTCTTGTCGGGAATTTACCCGTCGGGAAATCGGAACTTACGATGTCGTAAGTCACTTACCTCTCGTGTCCCCGATTCCCGATCCCTGATGCCACCTGTCTCTTTCACTGCGCTCTGTGACCCCACGCACTGACCTTCCAACACCTATCCTCCACTCAGCACTGTGACTGCTTGGTTATCGTGCTTCAGAGTTTCGTGGTTCCTCCAACAACGCCACTCACGACACCGTGAATCCCGAATTTCTGAACCCCGATGCACGTGCATGCGCTCTCCTCCACGTCACCCTTCCTCATCACACTATCGGGTATTGCGGGATCGCGATTTTAGTTATAGTAATTTCTTTGCATAGGAAAATCCCAAATGTCGATCCCTGACCCTCCGGGATTTCTGACACATGGCTAGTCTGAGATATACGGCTATATTCCTTTCGGGGAATCGCAGGTCGCGATTTCTCCTTGAGAAAATCCTATGTTCTTGGAGACTCTGATTCTCTGATGAGTCGAGTCCCGATGAGCTCTGGCTCCTTCCCTACACGCTAAAGCTTAAACCCTGCGCAACTTCCCCGAGATCTGACGGCTGTCGGGACTTCGCTAATCTTCCTGTGAATCCTGACCCTCCTCCTCAAGGATTTATTTTAGAAGCTAAGTGTTTTCTTAGGCACTTGCCTCCAACTCCTGCACTTGTACTTCCTTCTCAAACCTTCCTCGATCCAAACCCCCTTGGCTCTCTTTTAACAATACCACGAAGGAACTATCCCTCTTGAGCTTGCGCGCCCTGCTTGCGCTCATTCTTCAACACTTTCTAAGTGTTGAATCTTTCAAACTCTACGCCCTCTCTGCAGAAACAGTCGTCAATATCCTTGCTCAAAATCACAACTCTGCGACTTCGTCCAGCCTGCGCACACCTTGCACGACTCCAGTGCCAAATATGCACTTTTGGGAACTTAGAACAAAAGTTACCTCTATCTGAGCCCTTCTCTCAACGCATTCCTTGCGGACAATTCAACTGCACTCCTTGCAGGAATTCTCTAGTTCAAGATAGAGAAACAATTGAAACTAATTCCTTGGTTCCCCAGACTTCAATTCAACCATGAAATCACATACACAAAATATAAAAGAAATGCATGACAGGAATAAAAACATCCATGAGCATAATATCAAGACACAAAGAAACAACACAAACCATGAAATTGAATTAAAGCTTTCTTCTATTAACTTAATATCTGTACATGGGCGTTCTTCATACAATTCTCTACTTTCTCTCCTCTCTTCTGAATGCTTGCTTGCTAATGTTACAATGATACAATGAGGGTGTCTATATCCGTTTTCCCTCTCGAACTCTAAAACTGTCAAATATACAATTAAAATCTACCTACCAGCATTAACTAAAATAAATGTTGTCTATCTACCTAAGGACGAGAGCTTAAAGGCTCAAGGTCCATTACAATACAAGTGTGTTGTCTCTTATTTAAGACTACGCAACAATTCCCAAAGTATTTTCAAAAATGTGAGCTGGCTTGTCCAACTGTCTCCCGCTTGATGTACTCGCTTGCTTGATTGTGTTGGCGATGCTCCTGCATCAGTGGGAGTGGAGGTGTAAGTGGGGAGAAATAATATAGTAAATATTCCTATAAATAATAGACTAAATATTAATAATATTTACTCTATTATTTCTCCACACCCCCATCCCCATCCTCATGTTAGGGTGGGCTTATGGGAAAATATAGTGTAAATATTATTAATATTTACTCGATTATTTTTTCCCAACTGTACCCTCACATAAGGGTGGGGGTAGGCCAAATTATAGAGTAAATATTATTAATATTTACTCTATCATTTTCCCCCACTCCCAGCCTCATGTAAGGGTGGAGGGTAATAATAGATGAAATATTAATAATATTAACTCTATATTTTCTCTCACCCCCACCCTCATGTGAGGGTCCGGGTGGGGTTGGGGGGAAATATTAAAGTAAATATAGGTTAGGGGTGAAGCAAAATAATAGAGTAAATATTATTAATATTTACTATATATTTCCTCCAAACACACCCTCATATGAGAGTGGGATTGGGCGAAAATACTAGAGTAAATGTTATTAATATTTACTTTATTATTTCTCCCCACCCTCACCCTCACATCCTCATATCAAGGTGGGGGTGGGGGGAAATAATAGAGTAAATATTATTAATATTTAGTCTATTATTAATATTTACTCTATTATTTCCCCTCACCCCCACTATGACATGAGGTTAATATTTACTCTATATTCCTCCCCACTCCTCCCCATGCCCATATTCATATGAGAGTGGAGGGAAATATAGAGTAAATATCAATAATATTTACTCTATTATTTCCCCCCAACCTGCGACCCTCAAATAATATTTACTCTATTATTTACTCTCACCCCCACCCTCAGATTAGGGTGGGGGTGGAAGGAAATATAGAGGAAATATTAATAATATTTACTCTATTATTTCCCCCAACATGTGAGGGTGGGGTTGGAAAAATATAGAGTAAATATTAATAATAATTAATCTATTATCTACCCCCACCCCCACTGTGACATGAAGTTGAGGGTGGATGAAAATGAATAATATTTACTCTATTATTTCCCCTTACCACCAACTTCATATACCCTCATATGAGGGATACTAGAGTAAATAGTTATAAATATTTTCTCTATTATTTCCTGGCACTCTCACCCCCACCCTCCCACCAATAATATTTAATCTATTATGTCCTTCCACCCCCATCCTCACACCAATAATATTTACTCTATTATTTCCTTCCACCCCCACCCTCATGAGGGTTAATATTTACTCTATTATTTCCCTCCACCCCCACCCTCATGAGGGTGAGGGGAAATAATCGAGTAAATGTTAATAATATTTTCTCTATTAATTACCACCACCACCACCCTCATATGTGAGGGTGGTGGCGGCGGAAAATAATAGAGTAAATATTAATCCTCATATGTGAGGGTGGGGGTTGCGGGAAATAATAAAGTAAATATTATTAATATTTACTCTATTATTTCCCCCCACACCCTCACATATGAGTGTGGTAGTGGTGGGGGAAAATAATAGAGTAAATATTAATAATATATACTCTATTATTCCCCCCCACAACCACCCTCATATGTGATGGTGAGGACGGGGGTAGGGGCGAGAGAAAATAATAGAGTAAATATTAATAATATTTACTCTATTATTTTTCATATTTACTCTATTATTTTCGCCCACCATCACCCTCATATGAGTATGGGGGTCGGGGTAAATAATAGAGTAAATATTATTAATATTTACTCTATTATTTTCTCTCGCCCCTACCCTCAGGGGTGGGGGAAAATAATAGAGTAAATATTATTAATAATTACTCTATTATTTTTCCCTACCCCCACCCTCATATGGGGGTGGGGGAAGATAATAGACTAAATATTATTCCCACCCTCATATGAGTAAATATTATTAATATTTACTCTATTATTTTCCCCTACCCCCACCCTCATATAAGGGTGAGAATAATATTTACTCTATTATTTTCCCCTAGCTCCACCCTCATATGAGGGTGGGAATAATATTTACTCTATTATTTTCTCCCACCCCCACCCTCATATGAGGATGGGAGTAAATATTATTCCCACCCTCATATGAGGGTGGGGGTAATATTTACTCTATTATTTTTCCCCACCGAGCAAATATTATTCCCACCCTCATATGAGGGTGGGGGTAGTATTTACTGTATTATTTTCCCCCACCCTCGTATGAGGAGGTTGGGGGTAATATCTACTCTATTATTTTTCCCCACTGAGCAAATATTATTCCCACCCTCATATGAGGGTGGGGGTAGTAATTACTCTATTATTTTCCCCCACCCGCACCCTCATATGAGGGTGGGAATAATATTTATTCTATTATTTCCCCCCACCCCCACCACCATATGAGGGTGGGGGATATGAGTCTGGGGGTGGGTGTAGGGGGAAATAATAGAGTAAATATTATTCCCACTCTCGTATGAGGGTGGGGGTAGTGGAAAATAATAGAGTAAATATTATTAATATTTACTCTATTATTTTTCCCTACCCCCACCCTCATAAGAGGGTGGGAATAATATTTAATCTATTATTTTCCCCCACCCTAATATGAGGGTGGGGTAGGGGAAAATAATAGAGTAAATATTATTCCCACCCTCATATGGGAGTGGGGGGAAATAATAGAGTAAATATTATTCCCACCCTCATATGATGGTGGGGGTAGGGGAAAATAATAGAGTAAATATTAATAATTTTTACTCTATTATTTTCCCCCACCCTCATATATGAGGGTATGAGGGTGGGGGTGAGGGAAAATAATAGAGTAAATATTATTCCAACCCTCATATGAGGGTGGGGGTAGGGGAAAATAATAGAGTAAATATGAGGGGGTGGGGGAAAATAATAGAGTAAATATTATTCCGACCCTCATATGAGGGTGAGGGTAGGGGAAAATAATAGAGTAAATATTTTCCCCCACCCTTGCGGGTAGGGGGGAGGGATAATAGGTTGAAAATAATAGAGTAAATATTATTAATATTTACTCTATTATTGTCTCCAACCCCTACCCTTAGGGGTGGGGACAAATAATAGAGTAAATATTAATAATATTTAATCTATTATTTCCCTCACCCCCATACTCATATGGGGGTGGGGGGAAATAATAGAGTAAAATATTTACTCTATTATTTCCCCCCATCTCCACCCTCATGGGGGTGGGGGTGAATAATAGAGTAAATATGATTCCCCCCACCCCCATGCGGGTGGGGGAAATATTTACTCTATTATTCCCCAATATTTACTCTATTATGAGAGTGGGGGGGTGGTTAATAGAGTAAATATTATTAATATTTACTTTATTATTTCTCCCCACCCCTACCCTCATATGAGGGTTTGAGGGTGAGGCGAAATATAGAGTAAATATTATTAACATTTACTCTATTATTGGTGTGAGCATGGGGGTAAAGGAAATATTATTAATATTTACTCTATTATTGGTGTGAGCGTGGAGGTAGAGGAAAATAATAGAGTAAATATTATTGGTGTGAGGGTGGGGTTGGAGGGAAATATAGAGTAAATATTAATAATGTTTACTCTATTATTTCCCTCCATGCCCACCCTCATATGAGGGTGAGGGTGAGAGGAAATATAGAGTAAATATTATATTTCAAGCCGCTCGCATATGAGGGGGGAAATATAGAGTAAATACTAATAATATTTAGTCTATATGTTTCCATTCATGTGCGGGTGGAGGGAAATAATAGAGATTAAATTTTTTTAATATTTACTCTATTATTTCACACCACATATGAGGGTGGGGTGGAGGTGAGGGGAAATATAGAATAAATATTATATTTTCCCCCACATATGAAGGTGGGGGAGGGGGGAAATATAGAGTAAATATTATTAATATTTAATGGATATTTCCCCCCACTATTTACTCTATATTTCCCTCCACCCCCACCCTCATATGAGGGTGGGTGGGGAGAAATAATAGACTAATTATTATAGAGTAAATATTATTAATATTTACTTTATTATTTCCCCATACCACACCCTCATATGAGGGTTCTGCTTGAGAATAATAGACGTAAATATTATCACAATCACATCATGGTGGGGGTGGGGAGAAATATAGAGTAAATATTAATAATATTTACTCTATTATTTACCCCCAACCCCACCATCATGGTAAACGAGATAAAGGCCATGCTAGGTTTAAGAGAGATCATTCAATTGTGGACCATCTTGTTACCTTTAGGATCATTGCAGAGGAATTCTGCAATACTAAAACCAAGCTTTTTTGTTGTTTTGTTGACATTAGAAAATATTTTGACATGGTTCCTAGGAAAAACCTTTGGAATAAGTTGGAAGAGATAAAAGTGTCTCTCGATTTGAGGTCTGCTACAATAAGGATGTATGAGAATGTTATTTCTAAGTTTAAAAGCACCGAGGGCTGGTCAAAAGAGATTAACTGCAATATGAGAGTCAAACAAGGTTTTCTCTTGTCCCCTACCCTTTTTGACATATACATTGATAAGTTAGAAGAATGCTTGGAAAAAGCAGGTTGTGTCGGCCCTACTCTCAATGGTATAGTCATCAATCTTTTTCTTTATCTAGATGATATCGTTCTTATGGAAAGGAGTCCCCATGATCTTCAAAACCAACTAAGAATACTCAAGGATTTTTGCTCCAATATGGGTATGACTGTTAATAATGATAAGACTAAGGTCGTGATTATTAAATCCAATAAGATCCCTTATGATACCTTTGTATATGACAACAACAACTTGGAGGAAGTGAATTCATAAAAATATCTTAGAATTGATATTCACCACAAGCTGAATTGGAATTATAGCATTGAGAAAATGATTATTGGGAGAAGGAAAGCTTATTATTGGCTAGAAAAAAATTGTAAATCAGTTGATCTTTAGATTTGGGATAAGAAGAAACTCCTCTTTGAGACTATTATTACACCTGTTATTCTTTATGGATATGAAGTCTGGGGCTATAGTATCTCTCGTGAATCCTGGAGAAAGATAGAGAAAATACAAAAGAATTTTATAACCTATAATCTCACAATTAAAGGAAATATTCCATGTCCCATCCTCCTCATAGAAACAAACCTCTCCCCCATTGAGATCATGGCTATGATTATATACCTAATGTATAAGAACAACTTAAACAACATTGAAGACAAGAGGCTACCTAAAATTTCTTCAAAATCAAGTCATAACCACCATCAACTCAAGCGAGGATGGCATAAAGATGTCCGGTCTTGGCTAAACTATTGGGGAATCATGGAATAAACCATTTTGCAGAATAAAGATACTATTAAAAAAAATGTGAAATCAAAATTTAAGGAAAAAATGTTGTGTGATAAAGAGTTAAAGGAAACAATAAAATTAAGGTATTATAAAGATGTAATCAACACTAATCTAGAAGATTAAAACCATCTATCTGTTTTGCCATGTGTAAAGAAATAAATAAGCATTGCTAAGATAATAACAACTTTTCATGAGATCCATAGTGAAACTGGGCATTGGTCAATTCCTAAAATGCCATGGGATGAAAGAGTGTGTCACCTTTGTGACACTAAGAAGGTTGAAAATGAAAAGCACATTCTCTTAGATTGTCGAGCCTATACCCATACTAGATCTCATTTGCAAAATATTGAACACATTACCAACCTTCCTAAGCTCTTAACTCAACAAAATTATGGTGATATTGGAAATATTCTCTTAATGCTCTTCAAGCATAGAAACCAAATTCTAAATAATCACAAATAATCATTTACCCTCTTAAGGTTCGATAGACCAATTAGGTCCTAGTGGACGTTAATCATCATCATCATCATCAATGATATTTACTCTATTATTTCCCCCAAACCACACCCTAACATGAAATATAAAGTAAATATTAATAATATTTACTCTATTATTTCCCCATTAATATTTACTCTATTATTTCCCCCCACCTCCAACCTCACATGGGAAATAATAGAGTAAATATTATTAATATTTACTCCATTATTGCGTGTGGGAGGGAGAGTAAGTATTAATAATACTTACTCTCTTATTTCCCTCCACCCCCTCCCACACCCAATAATAGAGTAAATATTAATAATATTTACTTTATTATTTCCCCCCACCCCCATAAACTCTATTATTTTCTTCTACCCCCTCCCACACCCAATAATAGAGTAAATATTAGGCTCTATTATTTCCCTCGACCCCCTACCACACCCAATAATAGAGTAAATATTAGTAATATTTACTCTATTATTTCCCCCCACCCCCATACTCATGTAAGTTGATGAGAAATAATACAATAAGTATTAATAATATTTACTCTTTTATTAACTCCTCCCCACAAACCCATATTAATATTTACTATATTATTTCCTCTCTTCCCCCACCCTCACATCGCATTCGAGGGTGGTGGAAAATAATAGAGTAAATATTATTAATATTTAATCTATTAATAAATTTACTCTATTATTTCCCTCACCCCCACCCTCATGACGGTGGGGGTGGGGAAAATAATACAATACATATTATTAATAAATTAAATATTAATAATATTTACTCTTTTATTTCCCCCTACCCTCACCCCGCCCTCACATGAGGGTGGGGTGAGGAAAATAATAAAGTAAATATTAATAATATTTACTTTATTATTTTTGCCCACCCGTTGAGTGTGGGGTGAGGGAAGATGGAAATAATAGAGTAAGGATTATTAATATTTAATCTATTAATAATATTTACTTTATTGTTTTCCCATACTCCCACCCTCACATGAGGGTGAGGATTAGTAATAGATTAAATATTAATAATATTTACTCTATTATTTCCACCCACTCTCACCCTTAATATTTACTCTATATCCCCGCAATCCAATATTTACTCTATTATTTACTCATGTGAGGGTGAGGGGAAATAATAGAGTAAATATTATTAATATTTACTCTATGTTTTCCCCCACTCTCATATGCGGGTGGGTGTGGGGTAGAATATAGAGTAAATATTAATAATATTTACTCTATTATTCTCCCTCACCCCCACCCTCACCCTCACCCTCACACCCTACCCCCACCCTCACATGAGGGTGGACATGAAGGTGGGTGTGGGGGGAAATATAGAGTAAATATTAATAATATTTACTCTATTATTTCCCCCACCCTGATATGAGGGTGGAGGTGGTAGTGGAAGGAAATATAGAGTACATATTAATAATGTTTACTCTATTATTTCCCTCCACCATGTGAGGGTGGAGGTGGGGGAAAATATAGAGTAAATATTAATAATATTTACTCTATTATTTCCCCACACAATGTGAGGGTGGGGGTGGGGAAAAATATAGAGTAAATATTAATAATATTCACTCTATTATCTCCCCCTAGCTCCACCCTAACATGAGGGTGGGGGTGGTGGAAAATACAGAGTAAATATTATTAATATTTACTCTAATATTTCACCCTACGACCACCCTCATATACCCTCACACCAATAATATTTACTCTATTGTTTACCCCCACCCTCACCCTCACCCTCACACCCTCATATGAGGGTGAGGGTGCGGGTGGGGGAAAACAATAGAGTAATTATTATTAATATTTACTCTATTATTGGTGTGAGGGTGGGTGTGT
This sequence comes from Picea sitchensis, assembly GCA_010110895.2. Lineage (NCBI taxonomy): Eukaryota > Viridiplantae > Streptophyta > Pinopsida > Pinales > Pinaceae > Picea > Picea sitchensis. Next base: position 30,399 of record SNQJ01S0081958.1, read on the forward strand.
GGGGAAATAGTTGAGTAGAATTATTGGTGTGAGGGTGGAAGTGGGGGGAAATATAGAGTAAATATTAATAATACATGCTCTATTATTTCTTCCACCCTACCATCATATGAGGGGGGAAATAGAGAATAAATATTAATAATATTTACTCTATATTTCCTCTTATATATGAGAGTGCGGGTGGGAGAAATATAAAGTAAATATTATTATTCTTGAAGTAAATTGAAACAAATTCGTATTCAAAATTGATTAAAGAAAGTTCATATTCAAAACAAAATAAAAGATGGATTTTATTATTTTTAACAACTCAAGTATTCTAACTTACAATTAAATAACCTTTTAATATTTTTTTCTAAATATCTTACCCCTCATCATTTTGCTCTATATCTAATATTTATGTTAAGGTTTTAAATTCGTAGTTAAATGCGATGGATAGATGATTCTTTTATTATATTTTAAATGGATTAATCTTTTTGGTGGGGGCGGGGAAAAATATAGAGTAAATATTAATAATATTCACTCTATTATCTCCCCACTGGTGAAAGAAGTGTTTCACCGAAGCTGAGATGCGAGAACACGTAGTATTTCATAATTACCTCAATCTCATGCTTCCTTTTATCTCATAATTACCTAAATATCATGATTCCCTTTATCTCATAATTACCTCAATCTCAACCCCACCCTAACATAAGGGTGGCAGTGGTGGAAAATACAGAGTAAATATTATTAATATTTACTCTAGTATTTTTCCCTGCCACCACTATCATATACCCTCACACCAATAATATTTATTCTATTGTTTACTCTCACCCTCACACTTTCATATGAGGGTGGGTGAGGGTGAGGGTGAGCGTGTGGGGAAATAATTGAGTAAATATTATTGATGTGAAGATGAGAGTGGGGGGAATATAGAGTAAATAATAATAATATGTAAGGATGAGAGTGAGGGGAAATATAGAGTAAATATTAATAATATATACTCTATTATTTCTTCCACCCCACCCTCATATGAGGGGAAATAAAGAATAAATATTAATAATATTTACTCTATATTTTCTCTTCTTATAAAGAGTGAGGAAAAATAATATAAAGTAAATATTATTAATATGTACTCTATTATTTCCCCTGCATATGAGGGTGAGAAGAGATATAAAGTAAATATTATATTCCCCACATATAAAAGTGGGATGTGAGAAATATAAAATAAATATTATTATTATTGAAGTAAATTCGTATTCAAAATAAATTAAAGCAAGTTCCTATTCATAAAAGTGGGGTGCCGGAAATATAAAGTAAATATTATTATTATTGGAGTAAATTGAAGAAAATTCGTAATGAAAATAAAATAAAGCAAGTTCCTATTCAAAACAAAATAGGAGATGCATTTTAATATTTCTAACTAGTATTCCAACTTACAATTAAATAACCTTTTATGATTTGTTTCTAAATAGCTTACCCCTCATCATTTTGCTCTATATATGTTAAGGTTTTAAATTCGTAGTTAAAAGAAAAAATATTCTATGTGATGGATAGAGGATTTTTTTATTATATTATGAATGGATTAAGCTTTTTCTTTGACTATGAGTTGGATGAATATTCTATGTGATGGATAGAGGATTTTTTTATTATATTATGAATGGATTAAGCTTTTTCTTTGACTATGAGTTGGATGTAGATATAATTGTTGTAATTTTTTTTATGTCATAATATTTATTATGATTAAAGAATTTTTCATTATTATTATTATTTTGTTTTAATTAATCATTCAAATATGCATCTTTAGTTTTAGTTAAAGAGTAACTTTCTTTAGCGGCAAACTAAGCCCACATATCCATGACAATTGATAATAGGTCTAATTGGGACCTCTGATTCGGGAGCTATCCGCGGAATTTTTTTTCCTAAGTATTAGCCCCATGACATAACTAAAAGGAATCCCACCTTAGGTTAATAAATTAGGCATGAATTATTTAAAAACATTTTTGGAAATATAAGGATACTCTCTATTGTATATTGCTAGTTAATTCTATTTATATTCTCATGATTAATCTTTTTTTAAATACTTTAGTGTATGAGTTCATTAATTAAGTGAAATTTAGATGTCACTTAGATAAATCATATCAATGAGTATGTACAATGTCCCTTTGATTTTGATAAGGATATATATTTCGAAATATTTAGACGTTAGATTGAGCTTTAATATAGCTAGATGTTAATTGAGACATAATATGGGTATATATTTAGAAATATGATTGATATTTGGATTGAGTTTTAATATGGGTTGATTTTAATGGGATAATTTATTAATGGTCATTAACTAATAATAGAAATTCATGATGATAGAGACATTCCATTTAATTATATCATTTTTATTGATTAGCATTATTTTAGGTAAATTTTATTGAATTGTTTTGGAAGAGAATACTAGTCTTTGGATAGAGAGTTAGTAAAAGAACTAAAGGTTACAAGTCAAGTTTAGGAGATATTATTCAACTCACTACCATCTTGTTATCTTTAGGATCATTGCACAAGAGTTCCCCAATACTAAAACAAATTTTTTTGTTGTTTTGTTGACTTTATAAAATATTTTGACATCGTTCGTACAAAAAACATTTGGGATATGTTGGAAGATATGAAAGTGTCTTTCGAGTTGAGGGTTTCTGCAATAAGGCTGTATGATAATTTTTTTCCCAAGTTTAAGAACACCAAGGGAAGGTAGAAATAAATTCACTACAATATTGGAGTCATGTCCCATGTCTCCTACATTTTTGGCATATACATTGATAAATTAGAAGATTGCTTGGACAAAGAAGGTTGTGTTGGCCCTGCTCTCACTAGTATAGTCATCAATGTTCATATTTATGTTGATGATATCATTATTATGGAGAGGAGTCCCAACGATCTTGGAACACAACTAAGAATCCTCAAGGATTTTTTCTCCAATATGAGTATGACTATTAACACTCACAATACTAAGGTCATGATGATTAAATCCAATAAGATAACTTATGATATCTTTGTATATGAAAATAAGAGCTTAGAGGAAGTGACTTCATACAAATATCTTGGAATCTATATTCACCACAAGCTCAACTGGAATTATAGCATTGAAAAAAGGATTATTGGAGGATGTAAAGCTTATTATGGGTTTGAAAACAATTGTAAATTGATAAATCTTTGGATTTGGGATAAGAAGAATATCCTCTTTGAGACTCTTTTTATTCCTTTTATTCTATATGGATGCAAATTCTAGGGATGTAGTATCTCTTGTGAATCCCGGAGAAACATAGAGAAAATACAAACAAATTTTATAACCTATAATCTAAAAATTAAAGGAAATATGCCATATCCCATCATCCTCTTAGAGACAAACATTTTTCTCATTGAGAGCACAACTATGTATAGATATCTATTGTATAATAAAAATTTAAACAACATTGAAGACAAGAGGCTTCCTTAAATTTATTCTAATTACATAAGTAACCACCTTTGACTCAAGTGTGGTTGGCATAAATATGTCAAGTCTTGGCTAAGCCATTGGAAAATCATGGAAGATGCCATTTCACAGAATAAGGATATGATTAAAAATATCATTAAATCAAAAGTTAAGGAGAAATTTTGGTGTGATAAAGAGTAATCACATTGAAATAAAGCACGGTTGGTGTAAAGATGTCAAGTCTTGGCTAAGCCATTGGGAAATCATGGAAGATACCATTTCACATAAGGATACTATTAAAAATGTCATTAAATCAAAATTTAAGGAGAAAATTTTGTGTGATAAAGAGTAACCACCTTCAACTTAGGTGGAGTTGGCATAAAGATGTCGAGTTTTGACTATGTCATTGGGAAATCATGGAAGGATAAGAACAAATTCTCACGAGTTTCATAGTGAAATTGAGCGTTGTTCAATCCTAAAACCCCATCGGACAAAAGACTATGTCACCTTTGTGACACTAAGAAGGTTGAAGATGAAAAATATTGTCTTAGATATAATGGGATTAGATCTCAATTTAAAAATATTTGTCACACTATCAACCTCCCTAACCTTTTAACTCAACAAAACTATGGTGATCCTGGAAATATTTTGATAATGCTTTTGGATCACACAAACAAAATTCTAAAGAATTGCAAGTAATCCCTACCCCAAGTCACATGATTTGAATCAGGTTTGAGTTCAGGTACGACAACGATGGAGTTCGATTCTAGTTCGAATTTTCCAATAAAGTAAATATTCATGAGGTTTCCCAAATTTCAATGAACTTAATCATCATCATAATCATCATCACTCTATCCATTGATTTATATATATATATATTTTATAAAAGAAATCTCAAAGAAACATATAACAAGTATTATTGTCTCTTTATCCATCTTAATACATTTAAAAATTTAAATCCATTATGCTTCTCTGGTTTTGAATTTGGGAGAAAACACATGTTCTTAATCATTAAAATGACTCAAATTACACAATAAAAAAATCCTACTTATAACTCAACCAATAAAAATACATAATCACATTACCCAAATGAAAATGATATAGGATGGCCATTACTACGAAATAAACATATATTGGCAAGGCACTTGCAAGAAAAGGATGCTCGAATGCCTTTTGACGAGGTCACAAAATCAAATAATCCGATAGATAGATGAGCTCCGGATAGATGAGCTCCGGTTCCTGAAAAGCTTTATCATCCGTTCAGTGTGGATTGAGCTCAGTCCTTCCAAAAAGGAGGGAACTAAGATCTCCCAGGTTGCACAATAACCAACAACTAAGGAAATTAAGTACGATGTAAAGGTGAAAAAGAGCGCCATATCGTACCATATGCTACGAAGGAATCAAAACCCACCTGTATGTGAGGATCCTATATGAGAATGCTAATAAATTACACATGTCCAAGCTGAAGCGTTGAATTACATTCATTTCTTATTACACTGATAGGCGTACATCTATTGGCAATGGGCACAATTAATGATCTTTTAACCTTATTTAAACTTAAACCCTAATCTGACGAATACACATTTAAGATGCTGACATATTCTTAGTCGTCCTCCAAAATCAATGAGCCAGATTTATTAATCATAACTTCGTAGCATTTATGAAGGCATTGCATTTATGAAGACATCCGTTAACATGTTTACTTTTTTACATTTACCTAATCATATTACGCCACGTTTGGCCTACGCTTTTGGCCTAATAAAGGTAGAGCTGAATCGATATACATCGATGCCATGACCTGCCCGTTCATTTCTGTGAGCGTTTCACCTTAAATAATTACCTCCTATGCATGTTTTTCCCATTTAAATAATTACTAGTTTAAAGACCGCCGCATGTGCCACACATTCTGTGAGCCGTTTCGCCTCCTATGCACGTTTTCCCACCTCCTAAGCTTAAATAATTACCAGGATATAACCGCATTTGCCAATTTACTATTTTTTAAATTTACAGACATTCGCATGCACACAAAAATAACTATTACTATTTACACTGGCAAGGGCCCTGGAAATTTCTCGCCAAAGAAATCGGTATGTAAGATTAAACCTTTGTGAATACATACATCTGTGATTGGTTAACATCTGCAGGGGGAATTTTGATTGGTTTTTGTGTTCTGGATGCTTATTATGCTATGTAATGACCAGTTACAGAAAGCACACACATCAATTTGTAGGTCTAAAGAGAATTGAAAAGAGCTACAGACTAAAGTGGCTTAACTATCTCCGGCCCGATCTCAAACGCAGCAAGATCAGTCCTGAAGAGAAGCATCTGATTATCAAGCTCCACGACCTTTCGAGGAACAGGTATGTAGTCATAAAATTAGACTTGCACAAGATTATATGCAATATGCACAAGATTTTGTGTGATTTACGAATATGCAATAAAGATGAATATTATATGCAATATATGCCATAAACTATTTGTGCTTTACGAATTGATATATACATTAACAATTGTCATCAGAATACCGCACATGTAACCCTTGTCATTAAATGGTTGGACACGAAAATAGGCTGCAGTATGTTATATAAATTCCATTCAATGGTCGTTAAATTCCATTGTTTTCCATATCTCAATTCCATTCAGTCCATTAGGTGGTCGATAAATTCCATTCAATGGTCGTTAAATTCCGTTGTTTTCCATATCTCAATTCCATTCAGTCCATTAGGTGGTCGATAAATTCCATTCTAAATGATTTACGGCTCAAATGATTTATTTAAACGGTTTCATATCTATCAACTCAATTGGGTGGCCCATAAATTACATTCTTTCATTCGTCCATTTAGTAGCAGATATATGCTTGGCCAATCAATTCCATTTGATAGTGGAATTATAGAGATATGTGGTCTCCACGCATATTTACAAAAGGTTTGTTACATAGAACTGTGGTCCGCACTCACAAATAGTTCTGGAGGAACTCAAAGTTTGGTATCTTCTTTGATATAATTTTTTAGTATACCAATTGTTTTTCATTATTTTGGCGTTAGGGTTGTGTACCTTTTTTTCACAGTTTTCTCTCTAGGGTTGTCATTGTTTTGGCTTTAGGGTTAGGATTTTAATTTTTTTTGACAGATGGTTTTAACCATAACCATGTAGACATTGAATTTCATATACGACCCATGAATGTTGAGCCAAACCACGGGTATCCAAGACCCTCTGTAATTCTTGCGGCCATGGGTTCATATCCGCCATACTCATCCCAAATACAGGCTGCAATAGCTCATACTCACCCAAATGTGTGAGAGTGATATAAAATTGTGATTGATCACTCGATATAACCATCAAAATAATGGATGTTGGTATGATTCATACTACCCATGAATTATGACCGTCTGTGATTGAATCATGCCTCCACTGCTTGTCGTTCGTGCAGGGTCATAATACAAAAGAGTGTAAACCAACAATGATAAACAAATTTATAAATGGTAAAATATGTTTTGTATTTATAATAATTCAACATTTGCAACATCAAATGGCCAATCTTATCTTACAGTTGATAATATTTCAGCGTCAGTATATGTTCTCTTATGAATTATAGAGATATGTGGTCTCCACGCATATTTACAGAAGGTTTTTTACATAGAACTGTGGTCCGTGCTCACAAATAGTTCTGGAGGAACTCAAGGTTTATCTTCTTTGATATATTTTTTTAGTATACCAATTTTTTTTCATTGTTTTGGTGTTAGGGTTGTGTACCTTTTTTTCACAGTTTTGTCTCTAGGGTTGTCATTGTTTTCACTTTAGGGTTAGGATTTTAATTTTTTTGAGAGTTGGTTTTAACCATAACCATGTAGACATTGAATTTCATATAAAACCCATGAATGTTGAGACAAACCACGGGTATCCAAGACCCTCTGTAATTCTTGTGGCCACGGGTTCATATCCGCCATACTCGTCCCAAATACAGGCTGACAATAGCTCACACTCACCCAAATGTGTGAGAGTGATATAATATTGCGATTGATCACTTGATATAACAATCAAAATAATGGATGTTGTTCTGATTCATACTGGCCATGACTTATGACCATCTACGATTGAATCATGCCTCCACTGCTTGTTGTTCCTGCAGGGTCATAATACAAAAGAGTGTAAACCAACAATGATAAACAAATTTATAAATGGTAAAATATGTTTTATATTTATCCTACTTCAACATTTGCAACATCAAATGGCCAATCTTATCTTACAGTTGATAATATTTCACTGTCGGTATATGTTCTCTTAATTGTTATCATTATGTTTATGTTTAGTACTTCATGTTAATTGTTGTTCATATGTTATCTTGCAAGTGATCATATTCTTGCAAGTTTATGTTCTCTTATTTGTTATCATTATGTTTATGTTTAGTACTTCATGTTAATTGGTGTTCATATGTTCATATTGGTGTTCATATGTTATCTTGGAAGAAACAAAATTACTTGTCAAATAGAAGAGATCTGCATACATCAAACAAAGTAAAAGGAACAAAATTAGCCACGATCATGTTGAAAGTTCTTCACTACATGAATCTATGTTACAATGTCCTTACAAATGGCTTTCTCACTCAAAAGATCTTGGATGGGACAAAAGTTGATGTTTTAATAGTTTTCAATGAAGTGATTAGCACAATCACATTATAATGTTTATCAATCATAATCAATCATTATTAATCATAATTGAATGACTGTTTATCATAATTGCAATTAATGTTTATCATTATTAATCATAATTGAATGACTCTTTATCATAATTGCAATAACACTTTATCATTCTATATCATGTAAGCATGTAAAAGTTTGAACTACAAGGTCTTTGGGTTAGAGTCTTGCATCTTGAGTTGACATGATAAATGAAAATTTAAGTTTCATGTTTATTCGTTACATTCTTACAATTTAGACTTTTAGATTACCCTAATAGTGAATGAATTGGAAGAAATTTAATGAATTGGAAGAAAATTAATTTTCTTGGATTATTATTCTATATATGTTCACTGAAAACTATTTAGCCGTCATCTTAAAATTGACAATAGTATTCCACATGGAAAGGAAAGCAAAATGTGTTAGGTGGAATGCACTAAGAAGATAAAACTGTTTAGCCATCATCTTAAAATTGACAATAGTATTCCACATGGAAAGGAAAGCAAAATGTGTTAGTTGGAATGCACTCATAAGAACCAATATATTTTTATTAATATTGACAAACCCTCAACATTAAAAACATAAAACCTGGGACCATAACATGAAAATCTAAATTTGAGGCGGAATGCACGTGAGAGAAAGCATCTCCAAAGCCTATATGTTTGCATTAATATTCATGAATGTTTTAAAATCCAAAACCCTCAACTCGATGGTAACCTTAAAACATTAAAATAATATAAGTTTGTCTATGGATGTCATCTTCATTGATATAAGTTTGTCATCTTCATTGCATTTAGTATAATGGTTATTT
>SNQJ01S0081960.1:0-14577 GCA_010110895.2 Picea sitchensis
TTGCAAGGAAACTTCACCTTATGGTTCTCTTTCTTTCCCTCACCAACATTATTGTTTGATTTATCATTGTTAACATTGTCCTTGGGTTTATTATTATTATTATTCCTCCCACCCTTACGATTGTTACCACATCCTTTCCTTTTATTCCCTCCTGGTTACTGGTTACCATTCAGGTTGGTTGACAACTATACATAATGCACGTCCATTGATTGAGTGGGAGTGGAGGACTTAGATGAATCTTGTCCTCCTATGGACTATCTTAGAGACAACTCTTTCATCTATTTCGTCACCAAGTATGTAGAATTAACATTTTCGGAGCCTATAATGCCATCAGCATGAGGCCCATGATTTTTTCTAGGGTTGTGGTTTGACCTCGATGCGTAAGGAAGAATTTCGTATAACATCTCATATTGAGAATATATGAGATCTAATTGTTGGGATTTAAAAATAGCTTCCTCTTTAGATGTTACCCCGGATGCAGAAACATCCTTCGAAATATAAGGAAATAAATACTTAAGAAACCATTCCAATAGGAACTATGGAGGAATGTAGGCTTTGATCAACCTCTTTCATCTACACCACTCTTGGATTTGATCCGAGATATGGGTGGATTTGTCCTGGTGGAGTGACAAAAGAAGTTCTATGTCGGCATAGTAATGAACTGGCAACTGGAAGTGGTTGAGAAAGACTAGAACCATCTGATTAAAATTCCTGTATGTTCCCTCTGGTAGCTCTATGTACCATTTCACTGCAACCCCCATGAGGGTGCATTGAAACAATATTAAATGAATATAATCATCATTAAGGGAATTGGAAGAGCACCAAAGATGAAAAGTAGTGGCATGATCACCAGGATCCTCACTAGTCTTGCCCTCAAATTTTGGAATATCTGAAGGAATCTTGGTGGGGATAGGGGACCATGATGGACCATGATGCACAGGTTCATTCATTAATCATGACAAGTCTGGAAAATTAAGCATGGCCAAAAAAGGGATATGGGGTTGTGACATATGGTCCCAATCTTCCGAGAAAGATTGACGATGGGGAATCACAACCCATTCATGGTTCTGGTATGCACCATGGCCCTGTCCGGGATTGTAAAACCCCCCTCCAAACTAATTCATAAGGGGTTGGTTGGGAACCATTCTAGTAGGAATGTTATAATGAGAGTTGTAAATATTTCCCCCAACCAGAGTAGCTCTAGGTTGGGGGTTTCCCAAAGTATGAAACTAACCTCCCCTAGGTGAAAATCTAGAGGATAGAGGTGGATTCGTCATGCCAAACATGTTGGTAGGATCAGTGTGGAGGATTTATGTGTAAAGGATGGAACATAGGAAGTAGCTTGTCTGCCTGGTTGATTACTTCATCCAGGAGCATTAAGATGAGGATTAGACCCATGATTAAAAGGAGGTTGGATTCCAACCGTATGAGTTGTTTAGGGAATATGAGCTCCACTAAACAGGAGTGGAATATGTGGAGGAGCCATGCCCCCAAGTCCAATACTAGAATTTGCGTTATTCAATGGAATGGAAGACGAAAGTTGCGATGTCATATTTGGAATACCAAAAGAGAAAGGGTTAGAGATCGAAGGAATAGACTGATTATTGTACCTATTTGTACCAAAAATAGACCCAAAAGGGTTTGTCACTATAGGTTGAGTAGCAACCCGAGGTTGGACAAGAGTGATGACGGGAACCTCCAAAACTACAACCGTAGTGGTTGAAGGTGTAGAAGGATTTCCATTAACTACGGTAGGTATGGGAGTTGAAGGAATCCCAATTTCTTTCTGAATCGATTCAGTACTCATACTTGTAGGATCACAAGTCTGGTAAGTGGAGGTTTGTGTACCATGTTTGATAACTTTGCGCCTTTTAGAAGGAAAAGACTCAAAATGCAGTGGTAATTTCAACAAACTGTGAGACCTGTGAGGAAGCTGGTCTGGCTCCATGATGAATCAATACTCGAGATATAAAAACAAATCCTAATTCCAACTAACAATCAAAGAGAAAACCAAAATAAACAAAAAGGAAAATATGTACACAAACAAGATATAATGGTTGAAAGGGGCCTCCCTCACTAGAGTAGGTATGCCTTGCCCAAGAGGGGCCTCAGACTCCCTTCAAAATATCGAAGGTATTAGAATTAGTTATAAGAGCCCTAATGGGGTTAACACCGTAGTTGGTCAGATCCCCCAGGAGAGGTAATCCTCGATAAAGGTTGTTTGTTTTCCGACCCTTATCTGACTCAAGCTACCTGCAGAATAACCCGTGCAAGCAACCTATGTGTCTACCTATGTCAAGCAACTAAAGCCACCATGATACAAAAAATGCACAAGAGAACAGTCATAAGTCAGGTCCACCATATGGGCAGGGTAACAAAGCCCAAAATATTGAAAGCACTGCCTCTCACAGAGGTAAAGGTACTAGCAAGACCCCTGGATACAAATAAATCCCCAGAAATATATCTGACACTAAGAAGGTATTAGAGGGATATATCTGCAACGAACTTCACGTGATCTTGTGCTTAACTTTGGCCTGAGCGGTGGAGCCTCCTGACATCACCATTATACAATGGATTTCACCACTCCCTTAGTCAGACACATATGTTTAGTTTAATATCCTTGGATAAGTTTACTCACAAAATCCTATTCCAAGTCTCTATATCTTAAGCTAGTTTGTGTACCCTAAAAAATAAAATCATTTCTAATCAATTTTAAATTAATTAGCATTACTCTTAATGGCTTTGTTTACTCAAAAGATGTGGTCATGAAACTGATGATGTTATGACTCAACAAATAAAAGAAATGAATATGAACATAAAGCTAAGTCCTAAACTTCAATTACCAAAATATGATAAGCTTTCCAAAATGCAACTTTCAAATCAACTCTGCAATTTCAATAAGATGCAATATTTCTATACATGTACCAAGATCAATAATAAACAACCCAAAAGAGAAAATGTCAGAATGCAAAATGTATATTTTTTTATTTTCAATATAAAGAAACGAAAATGCAAGGACTGAACAACAACTTGATATATAGACCCTACTGTAAGCAAAAATATACCAACCAAGTAGGGTACCAAGAAGAAAACACTGATCCCAAGATGCAAGGACAACCAATGAAAAAGATGACGAGAAAGAAAAATCGCCCAGAAATTCAACCAAAGAAATATTTCCTATCACTCTGCAGGCACTAAACAGTTATGATAGAGACCCAAGAAGACTCAACAACTATCAAAACTCACCCAACAAACACCAAACTCAACAATCAAGCAAAAAATATTAATGTACGTAACTATTTAGGCAAAAACCACATATGTACGCACCCTATAGAATGACAACTCGCGTATGTACGCATCTGTGAAAGGAAAAACTGTGTATATGTATTAAAACACTGCCAGGTTAAGGATAAGGCTAATAAACTCATATTCAAAATTAAAATAGGTTGTCAAGCAATTAGACAACAAGGAAATTCAAGCTAATCGAGAACAATCAAAGGAGAAAAACACTCCAAACCCCAAAAATAATATTCAATCCCTAGTATGGTTGCCAATTATGTTACGAAGAAAATCACTCTATGGCATGGGGTAACCAACAACAGAAGAAATGACTGCAAAAATCAACTCTAATATCAAGTATTCTATATAAATGGAAATGCTAACGAGACAACATAAAGAGCCTACCTTCTCTGGATGTTCGATGAAGACCACCGTTGAGCACTCGACTCAAAGTTTTATACCTACAACTTGTCCTCAACAACCGAGATATGCAATCATATGGTGATAATATATATTGTTATCACATATAATAACATAATCCATCAACATTCATAACAAATATTCCCATGGAATAACAATTCAAATATTTTCAAGATATTAATTGGATGAGAAAAGAGTATTTCTATTAAAATATGATCAACATAAGTGTATGAATGACAAACTTCTGTGTCGACACATCTCGGAACTGAAAAACTAAGTCCCTTCCAGTTGGGCCTCCACCACTTCAATCCTCCACCAAAGGCAAGATCATATAACATAGACAATGAGTTTCTCTATCAAAGAGAGAAGAGCTTGGGGGCTGAACAATGTGTCCAAAATTTAAAGGACAAAGGGATGAAAACTCAATATGAAGTAAATAATTTCTCCAGAGTAAATTTTCTCTCAAAAGTTGAATTATTCTCCCTTTCCACAGTTTGGATATGGCCCATTTATAGCTTTCAAATGGAACTAAAGGTCCTAGTTGGAATGTTTCTAGTATATGGAACGTCAAGGATCATGGATCTCGTGATGTGGCATGGAAACCTGACACGATTTTTAATTTTTATCACCAAATGTGATGTACATTGGATGTAGCAGTGCAACCTGCGTATACACATGTTGTATAACTGATAGGGCACGTAAAAGTGGAAAAAATGTTATTTTTATCTCTAGGAAGTGCAAAAGGGGACTTCAAGTCTGCATAGGGAAATGGAAAAGGCCTTATGAGCAAGTTGCATGGGGTGAGTCAAATCTTGCTATAACAAGTTTTGGTTGATGGTAAATTTGTATCTACATTGTTTTTCCACTTTCAATTCTACATCTTGTCTTACCCAACCCAAGGGGTGTGGTTGTGGATGGTCATGAGTGTCTATTCCAAGCTTCTCAACCAACATTACAAAGATCAGATTGGATTATGAACCAGGATAAAAGCAAGCAGTCTACCTTTCTCTATTTCATGTGGATCTCAATGCAGAACAACTATGTCATTTCCTTCTCTTCTTTGTGATTGCAACCAACTAGTGCTACCTCCTTTTGAGGAGTAGTGCATCTGATATTTCCTTCCAAGTCTAAGGTACTATCCACCCTATACTCAACATCTATAGACATCAAAGCCTTCTTCTTCTTCTTATTCTTCATCTTCTTCTTCTTCTTCTTCTTCTTTAAAGACCTAGAAATAATTCTCGTTGGCCCTCTACTTCTCTAAGGACCTAGAAATAATTCCCATCCACTTCTCTTGTACTCACTACAAGTGTTTACCATACAAGTCTCACCAAGTATATTCAAACTCAAGCCATGATACCATTTGATCCATAAACAATAGGCATATAACCAATTCATCTCCCAACATGGAATCTCAAGGAAATTATAATCACTTTCAATTCCTACAAATTATTTCAACGACGTAAATGCAAAGTATATTGTAAATTTATGATGGTAGAATATGCTCAAATTTCTCTTCTATGTAATGTTCAGACATAAACAAACTTAGCTCAACCAAACTTCACTTTCTTTTATTCCCTCATGCTTCAACTTAAATTTTCCATACGAGGAAATACTTATTGATGTTTATATATCATTTGTATCCACTTTAAACTCCACTCATTGCAACATATATGAGATAAAAATCATGTGAAGCATAGGAGGAATAACCACTACTTAAACATGTGAGATGACCACTACTTAAATCATGTGAAATCGATGCATGAAAATGTGAGAATGAGACAACCCACTCCATGCCAAAATAGACACAAGTAAAAAAAATACATTTCACACAACCTACATATGGGAGGAAGGAGAAATTAAGTAAGTTATCAATTAACGTATTGATGCATCGCACAGTTCTCCAACCAACAACTGTCCAAGGAGCTCTCGTAAGTGAATGACTAGGTACACAACCTCTTGATTATGGACACAAGCTACCATGCAACAAGTTTTCAACCCTAGGGAGTAGGAGGTAGCCTTCCAATGTGTGTATGGCCTATATGATCAATGTACAGATCCAGGCTACACTTAGCAAGTCGTATAGCCCAATAGGGAAGCCAATATGACCTATGGGCAATCATTGGTAAGAAAGAAATTTGTGTTGTCTTCTCTCATCAATCAAATGGCTTGAAAAAATAGAATTAAAGATATGGATTGGATCATTATATTATTTTTCATCTATCTCATTACTTTCTGGGTGGAAAAATTGGAGGAATTAGCTTGCAGGGCCGTTTTAGCAGTTGGTCCAAATTTGGAAATTGGGTCCAAAAAACCATATAAAATTTTCTGGAGCCATTTTTAGGCATCAAACGACACTTTTTTATTATCCAAACCTTAATATGGATAAATATTATATATTATATACATTGATACCTTTCCAACGATGCAAGAATCACCTCAATCAGAGTTCGTATGCGACATTTATGCATTCTGCAACTTGACCTACCATATTGATAACCATGGTGTGAGTCGATGCCACATCAATGCCCATTACTTAAACATGTGGGGCTATCCATGTAGTGGATTTTCTAGAACACTCTAGAAGGTCAAAACCTTATCACTAATTGAGGGTTAAGGAAGTCAATACCCTAACCCTAGATGGTCATCGGGCTATGTTAAATATCGAGCCACAAGGAAGAGAAGGGGTTCAATTCTATATTATTGTATTTTGTTCCATAACATAGTAGAACAACTGGAAATGGGAAATTAGAGAGAATAACAGTGGGGGTTAATGTTCTGTAGTATCCTAAAAGGCCATAGGACTCAGGTAACTACATGGAGAGTGTCTTCTCCTTTTTGTGCTAGCATGTGTGGGATTCAAAGGCATCTATGTAGTTTATTTTGGGACTTCTTTAATAATTGTAGAATGGATGTCCGAGAAGGATGTGGACCATTGATCTTCACTCTCTTGTTGAGGGTTAGACTCGATGTGGAGAGGGGCCATGGAAGTGGAAATGGTGTTCTTCTTTTGCTTGAGGGCCTTCTTGTCTTTGGGTATATTGACTATCTGGGTCATGCTATGGTCATGTTGATGGTTCTGAATTCACCTGACAACAACAAGGGGAACTCCCTAGTACACGATCCCAACTAGACTATAAATTGTTTGTATTAGGAGACCCATCCATAATTTGGCCTGACTACCATTATTATTTTGGGGTTTTTGGGTCGGTTACAGTCCAATTTATTGATGAGGATGAATGCAATGAAAATATGTAGATGAATACTATGTATTGAAAGAAAACTAATCTATCTCTAATTCATCATAGCGTATCCTAGCTAGGAGCATACTAATGTAACCAATGAGTTGTGGATGATACCAAATTATACACAAAACTTCCTCATAGGTAGTTGAAATAGAAGGGTAGAACTAGAAACAAGTGTATATATATATAAAACCAGAAGAGTCTAAATTATATCAATGCATACATTAACAACTCAACAATCTCAGAACTTAAAGATATGTGAGAGAATACTTAAAACTGTAGAATAACATAGAGTGTATAAGATTAATCCATAGGAAAAAAAGCATTCTTGTAATCCATGTGAATAGCAAACATCTCCACTCGAAATAATTCACAACAAAGATAGTTTCACACACAAGTGTTCCTTCTTCAAAAAACTGGCCCGAAGGGATTTTTAATATTCATCAACAAAGTATAAGTTCTTGAATTAGTTCTTGGGTCTATACCTTTCTTGAAAAGACAAAAAGTCCACTACAAAATGGGTCTCTACTCTTTCTTATACAATTCTTGGTAACAACTAAGTGACTCTTTGCTTTCCTCTTGAATAGGTTGTTACAAAATGGTTCCACTAGCATATTTGGCCCATTTTACGACGGTTGTTTTGACGCTTATGAGACATTATGTCGTTGATATGGCGATGAATTTGAAGTCTCTGAAATGTCATTTTAGGTGACGTGGAATTTGTGACGAACTTGATCAAATGTCGCATAAGCGACGATATAGGAAAATAATCTTAAACCAACTTTTCGTCTAAATTGCGACAACAACTTTTATAGTTAAACTGACACATCATTAGAAGTTGTCATCGCCTATTCGCCGACAACTTTTTGTTGTTTATGTAGCTAAACTAACGCATCAATAGAAGTTGTCGTCGCCTATTCGACGAAAACTTTTTGGTGTTTATGTAATTAAATCGACGCATCAAAAGAAGTTGTCGTCGCCTATTCGACGACAACTATTCGATGTTTATATAGCAAAACCATCGCATCAAAAGAAGTTGTCGTTGCCTATTCGACGACAAATTTTCGATGTTTATATAGAAAAACCGTCGCATCGATAAAAGTTTTCGTCGCCTATTCGACGACAAATTTTCGATGTTTATATAGCAAAACTGTCGCATCGATAAAAGTTGTCGTCAGATATGCGACGACCAAAATTTATTTAGAAAAAAAATAAAAAATAATTTTGGGCATCAATTTTGATATTAATATTAAATCCCAAAGGGTATTGCATGAGCCCCATATTGATTTCACAAAGCCTTGGGACTCCTTTGATGGAACTTATCAAGGCTCTCCAAAAATGTGTGGGGATGGAGTCATACTCTTTTTATATCATTACCACTTATTCTCCTTAAAATATGGAGTAGGGCTGTGAGCAAATAACATGGTTGAATTCTACACCCTCTAGATGTTGATGAAAGTGGCACTTGAAAAAAATATTAGGTGTTTACAAGTTCTTGGAGATTTTAAGTTGTTGATGGATTAGGATAATGGAAAATTTAATATTACATATTTGGTCTTGGAACCAATCATGGCACTATACTTGGAGAAAAAATCTATGTTCAAGGATGCCTCATTTTTCCATATCTACATTGATTTTAATAAAAAATGGGATATGTTGTCAAAATAAGCCATCATGCTACAAGGCTCCCTATGGGAATGTGAATACAGGGACAATGCTCTACTAGAAGCTACTCAATTGTCTATGTTTTTATGTTTGGTTGATAGGTCTTGGGGTAGATGTAGAATTATGTTTTCTTGGAGGTTAAAGTCGATTCTAGTTATGTTGGGTTTTGTCTAGATTGATTTTTGTATGGCTGTAATGCGGTCATGTGGATCTCTTTTTGGAAGATGAAATGTATATGTCTAGGTTGGTATCAGGGAAGATGAATTGAGCCAAAGGCTAGCTTATGTGTATTTTTGTTTCCCTCTTTGAGGATGTCAGAGTACAGTAAGGTTTTCTTTTGGAATATCTGTCTATCTGTCTATCTATCTATCTATCTATCTATCTACATATATATATATATATATATATATATATATATATATATATAACTCTATATATATACATATTGACTAGAGACACATGTAGACTCTGCATTTGTTCCATTAATAACGGACTTGTATTTCTAGAAAGATATATAGCATTTATGTGACAAACTTCATCTATTGGTAAAATAAAAATAATTTTATCAATATAGGATGACACCATATGGCTTGATTCCACATTTGTTGGTCCTAAAACTTTTGGTTCTACTTTGAGCATGCATTGATAGTATGTCTTTGGAATATCAACATAAATACTATATGCATACCAAAAAGGGTGGAAGGTTGAACTAGAAGGAACTATTTCATCCTACCATCAATCTAAGGGTGGAATTTGTGGAAGACATTAGTTGTTGTGTCAAACATAGTCCACTAGGCATACCAAAATGGATAATAAGCATAGAGTTGTGGGTTAAAACTATAGAGGAGGAAAATCCCAAATTACACAAACAAAAATGAAAAAATGAAAGCAGCATCAAAGGTTCAGAGTATCCTTCTTACAAGGAACCATTATGGCCATTTTAGAGAGTCAATTGGAACCAAAAAATATGCGGTCATGTTAAAATTTAGCCATTAGTAAACCATAAACTTACACTAATAGATTTTTAAGGTCTAAAGGACACAATCAAGGATCATACATACCTAAATGGTGATTTATCACAAAACAAAATTTGAGTTGGTTCTCAACATCATGTATCATCGGCCATGCTTTATTATCATTGTAAAGTTACAACTATCTTTGATATGATAAAATATCCAACCAAATTCTAAGTATAATTACAAATCAACTCATCTGGAATTCCTTGCAGAGTTACTCACATCTTATCAAGTCCAATGGGGATCATTATGCAAATAAAACAAATGGAAATTGATGGTGGGCCCATGGGTGGGTGTCCTTGTTGAGGTGATTGCAGCAAAATTATGCAAGAAATTTGTGTGTTGTGAGACTCACAGCCAAGATTTTGTGTCACGCCCTTTTGTGTTAAGGGCAGCATGATACTGTGATTGTTTAGGCTCAGATAATGGTGTACATTGTTGTCTCTTCAGTGTTGTGTTTGATGACAGACAGATTGGTATCCAAGGTCTATTTCATGTAGTTGTGTTCTCAGGTTCTCTGGGTTTTGTGGGAACTAAGGTGGTTTATGGGTTAGAATGAATCATGAACTATTTTCCCTACACATAGTGGCTCCACTAGTGAACTACTTAAACAATGGAGTACATCTCTCTATCATAATTTTAACAGTTTTGGAATATGTCATTGAATGTCCCTAATTAAAATGCAATGGAATGATCTTGTTGTGTCATATCAAGACCCATCCCGTAGTCATATGCATCATCTTATATGTCAAAGATGATCTATATATGGTAGTGAAGCATAGGTGCATTGCATAGCTTTGACCTCTTCACTTCTTCAAAAGATTAGTGTTGCACCTTGATCTATATTATGAAGTCTTGTTTCCTCAAATTCCCTCTTAAGATTTAGTTAAATTGTCGGGTCAAGTGTGAGAATCTTGGAACATAGGGTCTATAGAAATTAACCAATACCAACAAAATTTGAAGTTTTATGATATTATTTATGTGGACCAATGAAGTCACTACCAACTTATCAAAATCAACTCATATTCCTTCCTAGACAATTTCAAACCTAATGTAACCAATGGATGGCATTACAAACAAACACTTGGAAGATTAAGAAATCGGTCAAATCCTTCTAACCTAAATGAGCTCTTCAATCTATCATCATATTGCATCATTCTTCCATATATATTTGTGATAAAATGACACATTTTATAGTGGTGATCATACTTCTAAATAAATCTAATGGTGTACCACACAATGCAATGGTACTCCTTGTGGATATATGAATACATCACTACACTATTTTAGGGTTACATCTAATCATTGGCACTATTGTTTCCCAACATCTCATCCCTTTCTGTTTGAAAACACACATCTGCCAAATGTGCAGGGTTCTCTCACATCCCTGAGAGTGATAACAACAAACTTTTGTGAATGTGTAATGATCTTCCAAGATTTCTTAGAGAGATAATTTGTAGTTTTTGGAAAATCGTAGACTTACGACCATCAACAGAAGCATACCACTTGAGGTTGTGCATGTTACTTTCCATGTCAATCCCGAAGACATGGTTAACTAAGAATAAATTTTCATACTACTATCAATGCAATATCACATAGGAATTCATATTAAAACATTGAATTTTGTACAAAACAAAGCATTGTTTCTTGAAAATCACTCCCTTCCATCTAAGAAAGCAAGGACATTGTGGGTGATTATTAATGTTTAGTCTCAATATCTTCATTGCATCAACATAATTAATGTTCTTCACCTCCACTATCAATGATAGTAGACATGGTTTCATGATACAATCATAGATTGGTGTAAACATTAACCCATCTCTCTTCTTCCTCATTTGGAATAGTAATACACAATTGTTCAATTGTATTTTCTATTATTTCTTATCGAGTTGTGTCAATGGAATTTTTATATGGCACTATCAAAGGGACACAATTGTTTCTTGCCAGACAATTTTGAGGCTATGGATCGGTGTTGATGGCTTGCCATTTTTTCCATCACCATCTTTGCAACCTTCATTCTTCATTGGAATGGGACTTTGTGGTGTGATGTTCACATGACTTTTTTAGATGAGAAGGCTTCTTGGAGCTATTGGAGGATTGGAATCTCTACATCTACTAATTTGAGTTCCAATTGAACTTCCCTCTATTTATCTCCTCGTCACCAATAGACTTTGAGTTGAGAAATTACATTTCCTACTCGGTAGCTTAGAGTTTTTTCCTCTACCAATATGACTGTTCAAATTATCCTTTAACTTCATTGTGAAAAAATAAGCATCTTCATACATATTGGTGGTCAACAAGACAATATTTTTCAGTATATTATATCGATCTATTGTCACTTTAAACTCTACAATATAGTTAGGAACCTAGTGGCTTTTCTTATGGTGCAACTGCTACCATGCACTACACATACTCAACATGGCATATGTCCAACAAGCATTCCCATGGGATGAAAATTCCCCTTCATTCATTTTTTAGTCCTTCTTACATCGTCCGGCTCCTTGCTTCTTCCTCTTTAAACGAGGTTACCACCAACCAAAGTTAGTTTGGGGTGAGTTGGTCAAATGAAGAGTTTGTTCTCAATGAGAGAATTTTCAAAGCCAGAAGAAAACTAGTGCTCTGTTTTTTGGATACACTCACCCAAAGTATTTACATCTATGTCACCTTCAAATGGTGGAATTCCAATGCCCACTTTAAACTTAAATGGCTCCCCCATTGAATGGTGCATCAGCTCTAGGTTTTCACATTTTTATGATTTCTTCCTACAAGCATGATTATCCTCTTAAATTTGAAACAATGGTCATACATGTCGTCCCTATTCCTTCATGTCTCTTCTTCTACTATGTTTTTCACATCTACCATGGTGGAACAAGGTGGATTCACTTCTCCCATTATGTGGTTGAGTCAGTGCATGGAAATGTTGTTGAAGGTAAACAAATGCAATCACCTTTGGTACCCCAACATTTCCAAGCACTTACAAACTAACATAGGGTATAAATCATCCATAGGCTAAAGAAAACATAATAGAAAAGGAAAAATAAAATCTTCTCTTTGATAGGAACCAATCTACCATAGGCTAAAGAAAACATAATAGAAAAGGAAAAATAAAATCTTCTCTTTGATATGAACCAATCTAAACTCCTAGGAGGGTTCATGGGACACATGGTTGAGTATAGAATTCAATCAACTTACGATACATGAGGAAATGAAAATTAATGCAATCATAATGATTCAAGCCATTGTAATATAAATACAATAAAAAATAGATAACTAAGATCTGAAAAATTTGTTAACAAAAATAGAACTAGATCGTCCAACCCATGTATATCACACTAAACTATCATATTTAACATACCCCTGTATATAACTAAACTAACATATTTAACGCGAGGAGGGTTGGTTACATAATGCCCAGAATATCAATGAATCCAAAACCACACTTACAATGATTAGCAATGAGTAGTATAAGTTGAAATGACGCTTAACTAGAAACACTCAACCATGAATATATTTTTTACCCTTTGTTTGGTAAATTTCAAATTTAAAACTTATAGTTGAATAGGTTCACCATACCCAAAATTATTGTCTAAACATCACTAATAGCAAGGCCATCATTGTCTTCTCAATGAAAGGAAGTGTATAACTACTTTCATAAAACATAGGTGGCATAACAAACTAACAACATCTACTTGACAAGATAAATGAAATAATGCTAACAAGACAAAAAAAGTTAACATGATACACAAGGAAAAAATGTAATGATGCTAGCTTAACATGATGGAATTCATAATGTCAACATGAAATGAACATTGACAATATGAAATAGGGCTCCTAGAAATGCATACAAATAACACAAATCCATGAACATATATGAAGTAGAGAAAATAACACAATTCAGGGGAAAAATTACCACATCATTTGCTCTTCACTCAAGATCCTTTGTATTGGACATGTTGCGGATTACTTCATTAGAATCATGCTCTGCATGAATAACATAAAAGTTATAATAATTATAAGGAAAACACCAATTATAAGGAAAACACCAATTAGTGGATACACCTAAACTGTTATGTTGCACTAGGTTTCTAGCAAAGGCATGCAACCGGATGTTTTGGAAGAATTTTTTTTTATTGATGCACCTAAATTATTATGTTTGACCGGTGCCCTTTAATATCTAAATCATTGGTGATCCATGGCTACAAGTGCATTGGAGCAAAAACATGTCAAAAATACATTTGTTCTAAACATTGGTCAAGACACATTGATGATCCACATTGGTCTAGGTGCACCGATGCTTCTATACCAATGTGCACCCAAGTGTAAAAAAACACAAAATACAGTAGTACTCGACTTTGGTTCCAAAAAATTTGTGCTCCATGACCCATGTGCACTAGAGTGCTAATATCCCCAAAAGACATCAATGCTTCACTTCTGTATTGGTATATTGTTTCTCCTATTTGGTATGGGTGAACCAATGCTCCTATACGGTGTAGGTGCATCGATGCTCTTCTTTAGGTATGGGTGCACTAGTGCTCCTAATACACCAAATCACTGAGAAATAATGTCCCTAATGCTTGAGACTAAGAAATAAAGAAATTGTATTGATGTCCACAATATACCAAGAAAAGATACACAAAATTAAGTAAGAACTACACCTTATAGTTTCGTGCTTTTCATCGATTTGGTCACATGTAATTAAGCTTTCTCAAAATGGAACCCTGATTATTACTCGAATACTAGTTCTTTGCTATATACAATTTCAATTCCCAATGATCATATTTCCCCCTTCCCACCTATAAATAGGAATACAGAACACTGGAATTTCTATGGACCACTCCCCCTCCAAATTCTTCCTTACTACCATCTTAATATGTCAGTGCAATATTTTCCATGGAACAGACAATGGGACTGATCTGAAAATAATGGGCTGACTTGTTATGCTATGCAAGCAC
>SNQJ01S0081960.1:14627-30063 GCA_010110895.2 Picea sitchensis
TAAGTTCATGCTTCTTTTAAATGGTTATGTGTGAGGTCTTTGCAAGATTAAATATGTTGTTTTCATAAATACATCAGCAAAAATAACTTGCAGCAAATAATAACCAGAAAACACTCACAACAAGAACAACATGATAAAGGAGTTCACCTCTCTCCGGGCTACATCTCCTTGAGCCTCCTTCAATGGACTTGGCTCTCTGGGATTAATTTGTCAAATATTCTTTTACAAGCTACTTCTCAACTCAAATGGAAATTCTGGCTGTACCATTGGGTTCAGAATACATAAAAACCCCAAAAATGACTAATAAAACTCTGAAAATGGATCATGGCTCATCCGGGTATGGCCTCTTCTACATGTGGCCTTAAGCTTCCCTGAGCTTATTTGTGGAAAAAACACCTGTAAAAGTCCTCAAATGGATATGAAACCTATACCAAAGTGTTCAAAGAATAATAATTATCCAAAAATGATTATTCAATCACAGAAAATAAACATAGGCTCATCTGAGCATGACCTCAAACAATGAGGGCTTCAATCTCCCTAGAGTTTCCTGAAACTTCAATGGTTGAAAAATTTCAAAAGAAGTCTTCAAATGGATTTGGAAACAGTGCCAATGGATTCAGAACATCCAAAAACCCCTAGTTGGGATTTTACAACACCTCATTTGGCCAAAAAATGAAGAAGATAGGCCTCCTGCCATTCTCTTCCTTCAAGCTTGTTGTCTCTGGTTCACCAAAACGCACCTCTGTGTGCTCAACCAAGAACACGCTCAAAAACTCATGCTAAAACCTAGCACATGCGCATAACTGCAAAATCGTTCAAACTGTAGGATGGTTAGGGCACGCCCAACCCCTAACCGCCAAGGCCATGGTCATGTGGTCTTCCATACGACCTCGCGCTATCAAAAAAGGAGGCTAAGTTTCAAAACAAATGTGCTTGTGACAAGTGGCGGCATACGATGGTATAACCGTTTTAAAAAAAACTAATTCCCACGTGTGCTCCGTATGTGGTCATATGTCAAAACATATAAAATCGGGGGTTGGGGCGAAGCCCCAGCCCGACCCCCGTGCCAAACCACACTTTAATCAAATTCAAATATATTTAATCCCACATATATTATAAGAACTAATGTGTGGCACGCCGGTTGGGTGGCCTTTGCCAAATCTTTGCATGGTGGGAGGAGGTCTGGGGTTCGAACCCCACAGACTCCATAACATTTTAAACAAACAACCAATTACAACGGTGCCACGTGGCAGCCCATGACTGGGTCATGTGGCACCACACCATTTGCCCATTAAATGCCACATGTCGCATCATCACTCATCCACATCTACCAATTCAAAACTACCACATCATCATATTCCAACTGAACATATGGACATGCCATGTCAGTGTACGACCTATGCCACGTCAACATTCGTACGGACTGTACAGACTGCACAGTTAGCACTCATTTTTTTTTACTTGTTTGGCGATTCGAACAGATCACGATATCTCTCTCATCCGACATTCGTTTGAACCCAAACGAGTTGCATTGGGTTCATGACGATGAGGGATACACACCTGTTCAATTTGAGGCAATTCCAAGAACTTTGATTTTTGAGCTAAATTTTGACCCCTAGTCCAGATTCTGATCACACCTATTATCAACATTTCTTGTCCTGGGCACAAGGGTATTCAAGTCGACAAATTGCATGAGAAGCGCCCGAGCACAACACAGAAAAATCTCATTTCAAGCTTCTAAGCCAGTAAGCGTGCAAGATTATATTGTGAACGGTCCAGATCCATCCATGAGAGCAGATCGACGGTCGGAGGGAAATCGTGGTTAGCGAAATTGCACCGAGATTAGCGCGATGGGTAGCACCCATATTGCATGTCGGAAAAGATAGCAGCCATCCATCCAAAAGACGCATGGTGCGAGATCTAGTTGCATCAGCTTTTCCACAGTCGCGAGTTCAAAGGGTGAGAGTTCTATGTTGTTCCACATCTCGAAACCCTGAACCCCGAAGCGCCAACAACGCCCAAATGCGGGCCTGCGGTATCATGAAGCAATCTCAGCCTTCCATCCACAGGAGACACCTGGCGCGTGATTAAGCCATCTCGGCATTTCGCTCATCGCGATTGCGATAAGCGAGGATTAGCCCCTTCCTATTCGCGAACGCTGAAAGCGCCTTTGAGAGTAAGCGCAGGGTCACAACCCATGGTCACCAGAAAATAAAAGAGTTGTGCGAGAAGGGACAAAGGCATCGGGTTTCATTAGCAGAGAGGTCCATCGCGATCTCCAGGTGCCATTTGATCCGACCTCATGCCTGGTTTTCGCTTGGAGTAAATGAAGGCGAGAAGGGGTGGTTGAAACCTCTCCTCATGCATTAAGTGTGAGATATGGAGAGTCTGGCAAGCGGTCTGCTTGAGAGGGTCCTATGTACCAATTTTTCCATAAGATCCATGCCGAGTCCTCGAATGACCAGAAGAGGTCTTCACACGCTAACCCGACTCTTTATGGCTCAGCTACTCCCCTTACAGGAGCCATACGTAGTTAAGGTGGCATCTAACAAGAACATCTCTCCGAATTCAGCTGAAGAGACATGAAGCCTTGGATGACTGAGCACGCCATTGTTAGGCAAATTTTTCTGAGTATATAGACTCAGTCTTTGTATTTTGTAATCTATCGATGGTAGAGCAAAGCTCCCGACTGTAAAGTTTTAATAGACATTCTAGCTTTCTGGTTATGCATCTGTATGTGAGATTTCTTGTTTTATGACAGACAGTCTTTCTTATTCCATCTAATTTTCACCTCATGCTGAGAGAGTTTGTGATTGACTGATTCGTGCGAATCATTGCAATTATGTTATGATAAAGGATTTATTGTCGCATTGTTGCATTCTCCGGTGTTCTACATTTGAATGTAAGAAGATCTTGTGTTTAGATGTTTTCTCCTACAGTCTGTTAGAAACCTGATGTTTATGACAGACCTTTGCAGTTCTCTCATACAAGTCTTCCCCCTACTCACATTTACTACAAATCACTGTCTGAAGTTTATCTAAGACCTCACTTGTCCATGCATGCCTGGCCTAGTTTCAGAATTGAAACAACATCGTTTTGAGTTAAATTCCATTAGATCACCCCTTTATAAACAAATCGTGACATAAACTGATGGGCATCGAGATCTTCTCCTGCTGCAATCCAGGAGTGACTTTTGACGCTAACATTTCTGGTGTCGTTGCCAGGGAGGAAGTTGAAAATTTTCCCCGGGATTGAACGACATTGAGCCTCTGATTCTGAAGGTGCATCGGGTATCAGAGCCTTTAAAGATTGCTACTGTGCACCTGGCGACTCCATTGTGACGAATCCACTGTGGCGAACCTACTGTATTAACTATGGCTTTCAGAGGCAAGCACACGTGGTCTCATCCACAGATGCCTCTAGCTACACCTGAAACTGATCCAGAGGTGGTTCTCAGAAAAGGAAAGGCCTCTGAAGAAGAAGCTTCCACCGCCGAACCAGGTAATCCACCATCTCCTTCTGTAGGAACTCCATTTTATCCTCCTCAGTTTCTTAACAAACCTCGTTCTGAGGTTTCTCGTTCCCTGAATTTCGGGAGTGTTCCTGCTGAGTTTTCCCCTCCTGGTCTGGGATTGGAGGGAGAAACCCTTGTCACTCCCCTTTCCTCTGAAGCTGTACTTTGGCATAAACCCAAAACCGCTGAAGATTTCCCCACTCCTCCTCTTGTTACTGTTACCACTCCTGCACTAAGAGGAGCATCTACTGACTTAAGCCCATTAGCCTTCTCCTTAAATCCCCTTCTCTTTCCCATTCCACTTCTAGACCCATTCCCAGTAGCCCCTTCACAAAATCCTTCTCCTCCAAGTTCTCCTCCACCTAATATTCCTATGGCTGGTTCTAATCCCCCTCTAAATAGAATGGAAACCATAGTCACTGCCAGGTACGCTCCCTTAATCCTACCCCATCCTATGAATCCCCTCCCTACTAGAGATTACTTGAAGTATATGCCCAAGTTCACTAGGGAAGGAGACATAACTATGGAAGAGCACCTGGCTGCTTTCTACAGTTATGCAGACAACCTGAACATTGAAAATGAAGATGTCTGGATGAGAGTCTTCGTCCAGAGCTTGGATAGTGAGGTGAGAAAATGGTTTAGATGATTGGCCCCCGGATCTATTGTTGGGATCGAAGCTCTGGATAGTGCTTTCCTAAGGCAGTGGGGGGATAGGAAGGATTTCATGTATTACATGACAGAGTTTGGGTCTTTGAGAAATATGGAAGGAGAGTCTGTCTCTGAATTCTCCAAAAGATTCAATAAAATGTATAATAAAATTCCTGCCGAAGTAAAACCCTTAGAAGCCACGTCCAAGATTTCTTATGCTAGCGCCTTTGGCCCCGACTTATGTCTTTTATTGAGAGAAAGAAGAGCCACCTCCTTAGCCCAAATGAAATATGTATCCATAGAGGTGGAATCTAATGTATTAGCATCTGATAGACTGGGGAACAAAGCCGACGCAGACAGAAGAAAGGGAAGATCTGAAGCCTCAACTTCTGGCCCATCATTGCCCTACCCTCAAGTGGATGAATTGAACAACATGGTGAAGTCTCTATCTGCAGAGATGGAGAGAATGAAGGTGGAGGGGAGGCAAGCATACAAGGGCCCTCAGAATGCCGAGAAAAAAGGAGGTTTAAGGAAGCCAAACAATATTACCTCCCCGACTATGCAAAGAGAGAGGGGAAGAGACAGAGAAGACCAAAAGATTCAGGCCCCTTTCCAAAACAATTTTGTGGCCGAGGGAAAAGAAGGGGAAATAGATGAGCTTGATCTTGAAATCCATTGCTTCGGGGACACTCCTCCTTTTCCTCATCTCACTCAATCAGCATACAAGGAGTCTCTCATGGACAGTCAGCTAAATGAACCGAGCAAGGGGGACAAGACTAGTGGCAGCCAAGGTAGGTATGACCTGAGGTCTAAGAAAAAGACAGTAGCACCGAAAGTTCCTGAGCATTCCACTAGAACAGAGAGACCTGCTAATGAAGTAGAAGAAATTCACAGAGGTAAGAATACCCAACCCCTTTCTCCCATAGTTCAGGATCATGTTCCCAAAATAAGAGAAATCCTGAAGCTTACATCTTCTTTTAATTTTGAGAATGAAATTCAAAAGATCAGAAACCCTGTGCCCCTAACTGAATTGATTAAACATGAAGGGTTCAAGAAACGATTCTCCAAGATTTTACAATCTGAGGTCTCATGCCTTCCCACAGACTCCATCAACTTGCAAAATGAAAAGCCTGCAGTTATCCTAGGTCCTATGGTAGAAGATAGAAATGACTCATCCCCTCCCTTCTACACTTCCTTGAACATACATGACAAAGTACTACACAACTGCTTGATGGATTCAGGGGCTTCTCACAACCTCATGCCCAAAACTGTCATGGAAGAATTAGAGCTAGAAGTCACCTGAGCTTATCATGACCTCTATTCCTTTGACTCCAGGAAAGTTCAATGCCTCAGGGTTATCAAAGACTTGGTCGTGACCTTGTTTCAGTTGCCCATGAAAAGTGTGGTTATGGATATTGTAGTGGTTGATGTCCCCCCCAAGTTCGGTATGTTGTTGTCAAGATCTTGGATAAAAATACTGGGGAGAACTTTGCAGATGGACCTCACATATGCTACTATCCCAGTATTTGGAGGAGAACATAGGAGGCTATACAGGGAAGCCCAATTGGCCTACATAATCAGTGATGAATCCAATCCCACCAACCATCCTATTTTTTCCTTGGACACTGATTTAGGTTCCAGTTTATTACAGCTCACTAATGCACCCGAGCCTCCTCTTAAACTCAGAAAGTAGTCCACCACTCCTCATGGATTTACTCTCTCCATCACCCCCATCTGGAAAATGTTTTTTGATGGAGCCTGTTCCAAGGAAGGCGCTGGTGCTGGGGTGTTTTTTGTGTCACCTTCTCAGGAGACCATATCTCTATCATACAAACTAGAATTTGAAGCTACCAACAATGTGGCGGAGTATGAAGCCCTTGTTCTAGGATTAAGAGCTGCAAGGGAAATGGGAATTCAGGAGGTGGTAGTGTTCGGAGATGCAGAGTTGGTGGTCCGACAAATCAGAAACGCTTATCAGGCTAAGCATCCACGACTTAGGAGTTACAAAAATGAGGTATGGGACCTAATGGATAGTTTCTTCTCAACATTTAACATTTCTTTCATCCCGAGAGAGAAGAATACAGTGCCAGATTCCTTGGCTACATCAACAAGCAATTTCAAAGTGCCCTTGCCACCCAAATTCAGATATGATGTAGAAGTAAAATACAGGCCCTCCATACCTGACAATGTCAAGCATTGGAAGGTATTCGAAAATGATCTGGAAATCGAAAATTTTCTCCAATCTGTTGATGAATTTTCTGCATTGCACATTGATCAGGATCCTGACACGGAAGTTGACCCTCACCCTGTGGTGTTTTTAAATAAAATTGCTAACCACTGGATTATTCAACTACCTAGCAATCTCATTCTGAGGGGACTAATTCCTTTAGAAAGATTGTTCGATGGGAATGATGTGGCAGTAAAGGGTAGGGTTTCAAATGAAGGTGTTGACGCAACCAAGTGCAACATTGGCACACCGGAGGAGCCCAAGTTTGTCAAGATGTCAAGGAGTTTGACCACAGAACAGAGGGTCGAATATACTGAGTTGTTGAGAGAACTTGCTGATGTGTTTGCATGGACCTACAAAGGCCTCAAGACGTATGACACATTTGTCATTGAACACAAGATCCCACTGAAGGAAGGGGCTAAGCCATTCAGGCAGAAGCTAAGATAGATAAATCCCATGTTGCTGCCTGTCATGGAAAAAGAAGTGAAGAAGTTGTTAGAGGCCCAGATCATCGTCCCCTTGAGATATTTTGAATGGGTGGCCAACTTGGTTCTGGTAAGGAAGAAAAGTGGAGAAATCATGCTTTGTGTCGATTTCATAAACCTGAACAGGAGCTCAAAGAAAGACAATTATCCCCTACCCAACATGGAACACATATTACAACGGGTAACAGGTGCATCTAGGATTTCCATGATTGATGGTTTTTCTGGCTATAATCAGATATCAGTCATGCCTGAGGATAGAGAAAAAATGGCCTTTACCACTCCTTGGGGCACATTCATGTATGCCAAGATGCCTTTTGGGTTGATGAATGCAGGAGCCACATTTCAGTGAGCCATGGACATAGATTTTATTGGGGAGAAAGATCAGTTTGTGGTAATCTATCTAGATGACATCATAGTCTTCTCGAGGTCAGATAAAGAGCACTGTTGTCACCTGAGGAAAGTTTTCTTGAAGTGTCGAAGGTTTGGCCTTTCCCTAAACCCCAAGAAATATTTGTTTTCTATGGAGGAGGGGAAGCTATTAGGCCATATAGTATCAGTAGAAGGAGTGATGATTGATCCTAGCAGAGTGGAGGCAATTTAGACCCTGTCACATCCCATATCTAAGAAGGAAGTTCAGGCCTTTTGGGGGAAGATTAATTTTCTGAGGAGATTCGTCTCGAATTTCGCTGAGCTGGTAAAACACATCACAACCATGCTCAAGAAGGGAAATGAAGTGAAATGGACCCCTGAACCCAGGGAATATTTTGTCCAAATAAAAAGAGCATTGACTGAGGCACCTGTGCTGATCAGTCCTGACTATTCCAAAGATTTCCTAATCTTCTCTTTCTCTTCTTTTGATACAGTAGTGGCGGTCTTGTTTCATAAAAATGAGGAAGGGTGAGAGCAACCCATCGCCTTCTTCAGCAAGGCATTAAGAGATGCAGAGCTCAGGTATGAAATCATGGAGAAACAGGCCTATGCCTTAGTAAAATCTCTTAAAGCTTTCAGAATCTATGTCTTGCACTCAAAAGTGACTGCATATGTTCCTTCGGCCTCTGTGAAGGACATCCTTATCCAGCCCAACATTGATGGGAAAAGGAGTAAATGGATAGCCAATATCCTGGAGTTTGACTTGGAAATAAGGCCTACCAAATTGATCAAAGGTCAAGGCTTAGCCAAGTTGTTGGCTGTATCTAATCGCAAGGATTTGGGGGTGGATTTCATCAATGCACGTTCAGAAAATCAACAGAATCAACTGTCCAACGTAGACCCCCAAATAGAACCCTTGTTGTCTCGATGTCCTTGGTATAAGGATGTCATATATTTTCTGTACGAGTTGCGGCCTCTAAATGGCTTGAAAAGAAACAAAGCAAGAGCTCTGAAGCTCAAGGCAGTCATATACTGCCTTATCGATCAAATTTTATATTGGAAAGACCCCCTGGGAGTTCTTTTAAAGTGCATGGGTCCACAAGAGGCCAACAGGATCATGGTTGAATTTCACAGCGGTCTATGTGGAGGGCACCATTTCTGGAAGACCACAGCCCATAAAATTCTCAGAGCTGGGTACTACTGGCCCACCTTGTTCATTGATGCCCATAGAAGAGTTAGAGCCTGTATCCCATGCCATAGATTTTCAGGAAAGAAACAGCTCAAGTCTCTTCCTTTAAAGCCTGTAGTTGTTTCGGGACCTTTCCAGCAATGGGGCCTAGATTTTATGGGAGAAATCCACCCTACTTCCAGTGGGCATCACAGATGGATCTTGACTGCCACAGATTTCTTTACTAAGTGGATTGAATCTATCCCTACCAGGAGTGCTTCCCACAAGGTAATCATTGGATTCCTGGAAGACCTCATCGTAAGGTTCGGTTGCCCAAGAAAAATTGTTACTGATAACGCAGCCTCTTTCAAGACTGAGCCGTTAGTCAAGTTCATTGAACAATTTGGGATCAAGCTGATTCACTCCTCCCCATACTATCCCCAAGGCAATGGTTTAGCAAAATCCTCCAACAAAAGCCTGATAAGGATCATCAAAATATTATTGGAGGACAACAAAAGGGCTTGGAACTCAAAGCTCAAATTCTCTCTATGGGTCGATCGGGTGACCACAAAGAGATCTATAGGCATCTCCCCTTTCCAGCTAGTTTACGGAGCAGAAGCTGTCTTCCCTTCTCAGCTGGCCTTTCCTGTAGCGAAATTCTTCCAGGATTATCAAGAAGAGCCCAATGACACGATCAAAAGGATTCATCAACTTGTAGAGGCCTAGTAGGCCAGAGAGCAGGTAATGATCAGAATTTAGGACCATCAGCAGAGGACCAAGCATGTATTTCATAAAAAGGCCAAGAAGGAGGGGTTCCAAATATGAGATCTGGTGCTGAAATGGGATGATCCTAAGCAAGATAAGGGCAAACACGACAAATTTGAAGCCCTGTGGATTGGGCCTTTCAAAATATCTGAGGTTTTCTCTAATAACACATACAGGTTGCAAGATTTGGAGGGTGAATAATTTTTCAGCAGCCCAGTAAATGGGCATTTTCTTAAAAAATGTTTTTTCTGAGCCTTCAGTGCCCCCTGTGTTTTTGTAAATATTGTCCTTTTAGTTCTTTGTTTTTACTTTTATTGTTTCGTCCTAGTAAATGACTCCATATCCCAACAACAAGGCACTGGACTGCAAAATGAGTCCTTAGAGCATCA
This sequence comes from Picea sitchensis, assembly GCA_010110895.2. Lineage (NCBI taxonomy): Eukaryota > Viridiplantae > Streptophyta > Pinopsida > Pinales > Pinaceae > Picea > Picea sitchensis. The sequence goes on from SNQJ01S0081960.1 coordinate 24,193, forward strand.
CTGGGACGACTCTATCCCCCATGGAGCCTAATGTTATCAACATTTCTTGTCCTGGGCACAAGGGTATTCAAGTTAGCAAATTGCATGAGAAGCGCCCGAGTGCAACACGAAAAAATCTCATTTCAAGCTTCCAAGCCAGTAAGCGTGCAAGATTATATCGTCGACGGTCTAGATCCATCCATGAGAGTAGATCGACGATCGGCGGGAAATCGTGGTTAGCGAAGTTGCGCCGAGATTAGCGCGATGGGTAGCACCCATATTGCATGTGGGAAAAGATAGCAGCCATCCATCCAAAAGATGCGTGGCACGAGATCTAGTCGCGTCGGCTTTTCGGCAGTCACGAGTTCAAAGGGTTAGGGTTCTATGTCATTCCACATCTCGAAACCCCGAACCCCAAAGCGCCAACATCGCCCAAAGTTGGGCCCACAGTATCATGAAGCAATCTCAGCCTTCCATCCACGGGAGACACCTGGTGCGCGATTAAGCCATCTCGGTGTTTCACTCATCGTGATTGCGATAAGAGAGGATTAGCCCCTTCCTATTCGCGAATGTCGAAAGCACCTTTGAGAGTAAGCGCAGGGTCACAGCCCGTGGTCACCAGAAAATAAGAGTTGTGCAAGAAGGGCCAAAGGCATCACGTTTCAGTCACAGGGAGGTCCATCGCGATCTCTAGGTGCCATTTGATCCGACCTCAGGCCTGGTTTTCTCTTGGAGTAAATGAAGGCGAGAAGGGGTGGTTGAAACCTCTCTTCATGCATTAAGTGTGAGGTATGGAGATTTTGGCAAGTGGTTTGCTTGAGAGGGTCCTGTCTACCAATTTTTCCATAAGAGCCATGCTGAGTCCTCAACTGACCAGAAGAGGTCTGCACACGCTAACCTGGCTCTTTATGGCTCAGCTACTCCCCTTACAGGAGCCATATGCAGTTAAGGTGGTGTCTGACAAAGAACATCTCTTCGAATTCGGCTGAAGAGACATGAAGCATTGGATGACTGAGCATGCCGCTGTTAGGCGAATTTTTCTGAGTATACAGACTCAGTCTTTGTATTTTGTAATCTATCGATGGTAGAGCAAAGCTCTCGACTGTAAAGTTTTAATAGACATTCTAGCTTTCTGGTTATGCATTTGTATGTGATATTTCTTTTTTTATGACAGACAGTCTTTCTTATTCCATCTAATTTTCACCTCATGCTGAGAGAGTTCGTGATCAACTGATTCATGTGAATCATTGCAATTATGTTATGATAAAGGATTTATTGTCGCATTGTTGCATTCTCCGGTGTTCTGCATTTGAATGTAAGAAGATCTTGCGTTTAGATGTTTTCTCCTACAGTCTGTTAGAAACTTGATGTTTACGACATACCTTTGCATTTCTCTCATACAAGTCTTCCCCCTAATCACCTTTACTACAACTCACTGTCTGAAGTTTATCTAAGACCTCACTTGTCCATGCATGCCTGGCCTAGTTTCAGAATTGAAACAACATTGTTTCGAGTTAACCTCCATTCGATCACCCCTTTATAAACAAATTGTGATATAAACTGATGGACATCGGGCTCTGCTCCTGCTGCAATATAGGAGTGACTTCTGACACTAACAACGCCTTCCCACTGAAAGGCTTTTGGACCCACAAAAGCTTATGATTATCTGTCTGAGATTCAATACTCCTCTGCTTTCAAGTTCTATCAACTGATTCTACTTGAAAAGTCTTTTTGACAATCACCTGAATACTTTGACATGCCTTGCACTGCAACTAACTATGTCCTTCAACCACTGTTCTCTGGCTGCTGTTGACCCATTGTTCTCTTTGTGCTTGGAAGACTACCAACCTTCCCACTAAGAATCAAGTCCCTCTTGTGAACTCTTTGACATCAACACAATCCGCTCTCCAATGGCTGCAAAAACTTACTTGCGACATCTTGTCACAAGCCAAGAAAACCATCAATCTTGAAAACAAATTTATACAAGACTGAAAATGATGCCAACAAAGTATTTTTTCTCTTCAAGAAAATGGTCGCATCTTTTACTTCATCAAAGTACATGGCATTTTCCTGCATCTTGGTGTACTCAAAATCAACTTACAAGCCAACAAACTCCATCGACTAAACACAAGTTGAAAAACATGATCGACACAACATAGTCATCAGACAATCATCGACACCAGTCGAGACTCATTTGAAACATATCAACCTTCCCAAAATGACAAGTCGAAAAACATGATACACAATCATGTTACAATGATGAATCATTCATGATGAACTATTACCAGGTTCACTACTTACACATACACAAAAGCAAATGAATGTGCATGACTCTTCAACTCTCCTTCCAGTACAAACATAAGTACATAAACCCGAAACATGTGGGTACATAAGAGATGAATATGAAAAAGATACATGGCTGTAACAAGTGAACATCATACCCATCTTTTACATCCTCATGGCGAAGTTGTGCAACAACAAAATTGCCTTCAAATGAATTGCATTCACATGCAACTTGCATCATACAAGTTGTGATAAACTGCTGCAACTTGTCATACTCTCAACATAAATGCACACATAAGGCTGAAAATTTCTTTTACAACAGAAAATGCAAGCCTTACTTGCTCAAGAAATCCAACCATTTCTTACCAAGCCAACTCAACGGTGACTTTTTCTCCTGAAAATCGTCCTCTTGTGAATCATCTTGACACACATCGATGATGGAATCTCCTCTTCCATTCTTGCCAATCTCTTTATCCATCTACTTCTTGTATTGTGGATGAGTGGTTGGATGCAATTTCCAACATTGGTCAATGAGATGACCCCTCTTCTGATAACGAGTGCAAATCTTTTGCATCGTCTTTTCACGTTGTCTTTGCTTGTAAAGTTTCCTGAAAGTGGTCAATCTTTTCCAACATTTTGAAACATGATGGTTATATAAACCACAATATGTACATGGATTTTTTCTTCCATTTTTACATGCAAATTTATCATGCTTAACATAATCAAAAGCAACTGAATGATAAGCAGAATTGTACCTTGAACATTCACCTTTATCGCCTCTTTGAGGAGGTGAATTTGAAGAGTTACAAGATCTCCTTTGAAGACAAACAATAGTGTTCTTGTCCTCATCGTTGTCACAACTTTTTTGTTTCACACATTTGCATTCATTTTGAACAGAAGCTTTGCATGCTGGAGGGATTGAACTTTCACCTTTATAGCCTTCTTGAGGAGGTGAACTTGAAACAAAATTTGTTCTTGGAACTTTTCCCCTTGTCTCCTCAACTTTTGAATTTGCTCCATCTCTTCGTTCATATCCAAGACCACAATACTTGGGTCTCTCTTCAACAAAAATAGGCTCAACAATACCTTGTGCATGCTTGCCTAACCGTTTACCTTCATAGCCCATTTTTAACAATAAATTGGACCCTATTCCTCTTGTGTGATTTTCAAAAACACCAAAACATTCATCTTGAGAGGAATTTGAAGATAAACTCACATTACATACCTTATGTTCATGCATGTACTTGGTAAGGGTTTCCTTTGCCTCATGGAGTAGAATCTCCATCTCATGCAACTTTTCAAGAAGTTGGTCTTTCTCCTCCTTCATGGCCATCAACTGCTCTTCAAGGGAAATGCTCTCCTTTCTATATTCACACATCTCTTTCATCACATCTCTCATGGTTAGAAACTCCTTCAACATCTCTTTGTCAAATAACTTATATAATGAAGATGTATGAGAACTATCATTGTTTGAAGCTTCCACCATCCTTGCAAGATATCAAACTTCAACAAAAAACTTGCACAAAAACCAACAACTAAATCTCAAGCTATCAATGGCAATCACATGAGCAAAACAAAATATGCGCTCTGATACCACCTGATCTGAAAATAGTGGGTTGACTTGTTATGCTATGCAAGCACCCTCTACTTCATTAAATAAACTTTACAGTACCTTGCTCCATGTGTTAAAATATGCAAGATAAATTATGTGTTAAGTTCATGCTTCTTTTAAATGTTTATGTGTGAGGTATTTGCAAGATTAAATATGTTGTTTTCATAAATACATCAGCAAAAATAACTTGCAGCAAATAATAACCAACAAACACTCACAACAAGAACAACATGATAAAGGAGTTCACCCCTCTCTGGGCTACATCTCCTTGAGCCTCATTCAATGGACTTGGCTCTCTGGGATTAATTTGTCAAAGATTATTTTACAAGCTGCTTCTCAACTCTAATGGAAATTTTGGCTGTACCATTGGGTTCAAAATACATAAAAACCCCAAAAATGACTAATAAAACTCTGAAAACAGATCATGCCTCATCCGGGTATGACCTCTTCTACATGTGGCCTTAAGCTTCCCTGAGATTCTTTGTGGAAAAAACACTTGTAAAAGTCTTCAAATGGATCTGAAACCTATCCCAAAGTGTTCAGATTATAATAATTATCCAAAAATGATTATTCAATCACAGAAAACAAACATAGGCTCATCTGAGCATGACCTCAAACAATGAGGGCTTCAAGCTCCCTAGAGCTTCCTGAAACTTCAATGGTTAAAAACCTACAAAATAAGTCTTCAAATGGCTTTGGAAACAATGCCAATGGATTCAGAACGTCCAAAAACCCCTAGCTAGGATTTTATGACACCTCATTTGGCCAAAAAATGAAGAAGATAGGCCTCCTGCCATTCTCTTCCTTCAAGCTTGTTATCTTTGGTTCACCAAAACGCACCTCTGTGTGCTCAACCAAGAACATGCTCAAAAACTCGTGCTAAAACCTAGCACACGCGCATAACCGCAAAATCGTTCAAATTGTAGGATATTTAGGGCGCGCCCAACCCCTAACCGCCAAGGCCATGGTCATGTGGTCTTCCATACGACCTCGCGCTATCGAAAAGGGGGCTAAGTTTCAAAATGAATGTGGTTGTGACAAGTGGCGACATACGGTGGTATAACCGTTTAAAAAAAAACTAATTTCCGTGTGCGCTCCGTATGTGGTCATATGTCAAAACATATAAAATCGAGGGTTGGGACTAAGCCCCAACCTAACCCCCGCGCCAAACCACACTTTAATCAAATTCAAATATATTTAATCCCACATATATTATAAGAACTAATGTGTGGCACGTTGGTTGGGAAGCCTTTGCCAAATCTTTGGGCGGTGGGAGGAGGTCCGGGGTTCGAACCCCACGGACTCCATAACATTTTAAACAAACAACCAATTACAATGGTGCCACGTGGCATCCCATGAATGGGCCACATGGCACCACACCATTTGCCCATTAAATGCCACGTGTCACATCATCACTCATCCACATCTACCACTCTGAAACTGCCATGTCAGCATATGCCAACTCAGCTTATGGACATGCCATGTCAGCGTATGACCTCTGCCACGTCAGCATCCGTACGGTCTGTATGGACTGCACAGTCAACACTCATCTTTTTTTACCTGTTTGGCGATTCGAACAGATCATGATATCTCTCTCATCCGACGTCCATTTGAACCCAAACAAGTTGTGTTGGGTTCATGACGATGAGGGCTACGCACCTGTTTGATTTGAGTCAATTCCGAGAACTTTGATTTTTGAGCTAAATTTTGACCCCTAGTCCAGATTCTGATCAGGGACATTTTTCTTCCTACACAAATCCATTAAGGTTATTACCCTCCTATGCATAAATTGCTTCATATACCTGTTTGTTTCAAATTTCACATTGTAAAAAAGGGATGCTTGCTTCATTACATAAAGTTTACGAACTTTGTTATCAAAGGTTGACTTATCCACAAACTATGCTAACTGGATGCATAGAATGAAAACGTCTTGTATGTTATTGCCATCTTCACCTCTAGATCAGAGATAGGTTCTAAAATTTATTTTGGGAATCTAA